>JAVTVY010010930.1:0-52221 GCA_036873755.1 Hanleya hanleyi | reverse complement strand
ACGCACCTTGCTGAAACAAAACTCAATAAGAGCCCAGGAGAGAATGAAATAAGCAATGAACTTTTGAGAAATATCATTCTTCTTACTATTGATCATTTTTGTGGTTTGTTTAATATGGTTCTGGATAGTGGCCATTTTCCAGAGCCCTGGCGCACCTCCATCCTGATCCTCATATATAAGAAAGGTGACCGCTCGGATCCCAACAACTATAGAGGCATAGCCCTTGGAAATGCACTTGGTAAACTCTTCTCTAAAATTATTAACACTCGGATCTCTAATCACTTGGATGATTCTCATATGATTAGTGATAACCAAGTTGGGTTTAAACGTGGTTATCGATCTGCCGATCATATCTTCACACTAAGAACTGCTATTGAAAAATACATATCTCATAAAAAGCCACTGTATTCCTGCTTCGTGGATTTTCTTCAGGCGTTTGATTCAGTCGATCGTAGAATTTTATTTCAAAAATTAGTAGACAAAGACATCAATGGCAAAATACTCAACCTGGTGAAATCACTTTACGGCGATATCTCATACAATATTAAGATTAATAAAGAGATCTCTTCAAAATTCTCAAGTCATCAGGGGGTGCGACAGGGTTGTAGCCTCTCGCCAACATTATTTAATATATTTAGTGATGATATACAACACATTTTTAATGACAGTTGTATACCCATCAGTCTCAATGGTCAATTATTGTCCCATATCCTTTTTGCTGATGACCTCCTCCTATTGTCAGAGTCTCCACAGGGGCTACAAAAATGTCTAGACCAACTCAACACATATTGTAAGGATAACCATGTTACTGTTAATTTAGATAAATCCAAAATTATTGTATTCAAGAAAGGCCCGCAATTTAAACAACCAGTCAGATGGTAGCTGGGCAACTCTGAAATTACTCAAGTCAATCAGTATCAGTATTTGGGAGTAACTTTCTGTCGAACAGGTCACTTTAGACAGAATAGTGAGCTGATGGGCAAGAAAGGCTTGCGCGCGTCCTTTTCTTTGTTCAATAACATGCACCATAAGAATGTACCAATTAATATTGCTTGTAACCTTTTTCAGTCTTTAGTTAAACCAGTCCTTTATGGATCGGAATTTGGGGAGCTGATCTTCTGTCATCTAAAAACCCTGATTCCTCCCCCTTAGAAAGAGTTCAGCTCAAATTTCACAAGCGTCTGTTACAAGTTCATAGATCTTCTCACAACTGGGGAGTACGAGCTGAACTGGGAATCTTCCCATTGTTATATGATGCTGTACAGCGTTCTGTTAAATATTATCACTACATACTAGAGTATCCTGACAGACTGGCCTTCCATGCCCTGCAGGAGCAAAAGGCCTTTTTGTAACAAACGCGAGGGATGGCTATACAGACTGAAAATGTTTATGAGTAAAGAATTAGATATGGACGTTGACAACACACGGTGCAGTAGTTTCAAACTCAAACTTCAGACACACTTCCAAGCTTGTTTCAACTATGCACTTCAGGATAATAAGCCTAATTCTAATGGAGAAAACAAAATGAGGACATACAGATTATTTAAAAGTAATATTAAGTTCGAACCATATTTACTTGTATGTAAAAATTCCCATCACAGGCAAGCTTTTTCAAAATTAAGACTAAGTAATCATAAATTGAAAATTGAAACTGGTAGGCATAAAAAACCCAAAACAGAAGTTTATCAGCGAGTCTGTGACACCTGTCAAGTAGTAGAGGACGAAATGCACTTTGTGTTGTCATGTTCCCTGTACACAACTGACAGAATATCCTTGTTTAAAACAATTACTGAAAGTCACAGTAATTTCATGACCCTAACTGATATTGACAAATTTGTCCTCATCATGTCCTCAGTATTGTAGTGCCACATTTGTATGCTTGGTACACCCTTCGGCTTCAGTGTAATACATGAGTAACCTCTTATAACAGTACAGACCATATATACACCACAGTATATTCATATATGTATATGAACATTTCATTGATTTGTTATTCATGTTCTTGTTCTTTGTTGTTTGTACTCTGCCTGTAAAGGTGTTTTGTACAATAAATTGAATTGAATTGAATTGTCCGTTCACCGCTAGGCGTCGCGAATCACTTCCGGTGGCCGTTTGAGAACCCAAATATTTTGGCGCCAAGTCCGAAGTTAACGTAAGTTTATCGGTATTTTAAGCTGTGATAGTGCATGTTTGAGTGTAAGCTTTGTACCCTAGCGTTTAATTCTGTGGTGGTATATTGGAGACATTGCTGTAGAGTTCATTCGAATACCCCTAAAGCACGATTTCCATGCGGTATAGGCAACTGCCAGTCGTTATTTGCTTCCATTGGTGCTATCAGAAAACACATAGAACGTAATCATCAAGATCAGCGCCCGTCTGCCAGAGACCACAGAACACGAGTTAAGGATGTTGAATTGAAATGTATTGTTGGCGATGACTGTCATAACAAACTCTTTCATAGCGTTACAGCATTAGTCTCCCATTTAAAGTAGCATATTCGCGACGGAGAGGTGGTACAATGTCCATATAATCAGTGTACTAAAAGCTTCAACTTTAAAAAGAAGGGTACCTTGGCTGCGCACCTGTCTCGGAACCACAGAAATACTTCACCATTCGATCTTTTCCCTATATATTATAAATCGGCTGCAGAGCATGATACCTCCACTGACATTTCGCTGGCTCGACCTACCTTTGATGACAGTGATCATGGTGTTTACGGGGAGCCTCCAGGACCAGAGAACACAGAACAACACAATGAACATTCATTAAAGTCTGTTGAAAGGAACCTTGCATTACTTTATTTGAGGCTCCAAACAAAACAGCATGTTACAAATACAGTAATTCAAACTTTGGTAGAGGAACTGACCAATGTACAGGAACTAAATCAGGAAATTGCCCAATCTAAACTGAAAACCAGCTTATCAGATAGAGGCTTATCCGATGACGATGTGACTAGGGTTGTTGAAGAGACATTTGACTGATATATTTCAGAGACGTCATTCTTCAGATAATGGTGTTTTGAGAACCCATTTTTGTCGAGAAAAGTATTACAAGGAACAGTTTGGATATATTTCACCTGTACCACTATATCTTGGCATTGACTCTAGAAACAAGCCTAGCATCTGTCAGTATGTTCCTATTCTGAAAACTCTTAAAGCAATTTTTCACGATGAAACATTGAAAGACCATTACTTGCATCCTGAAGAAAACCCTGAAAATGGAGACTTGCATGATTTCTTGGATGGAACAGTTTTTCAGTCCAATGAATTTTTCAAGGAAAACCCTTTTGCTTTGAAAATTATTCTTTACCAGGACTCGTTTGAAGTTGTAAATCCATTAGGAAGTGCGAAGAAAAAGCATAAAGTTCTTGCAATATACTTCATTTTGGGAAATCTTCACTCATTCAGTAGGTCAAAGATTGATCCAGTGCAACTTGTTTTGCAAAAAGACGGTATTGATATACCAGCACTTGGTGTGAAGGATAAAATACGTGGAGCACTTGTGTTTAAAGCCGGAGATAATCTGGGGAGTCACTGTATTTTTGGCTTTGTACAAAACTTTATCAGTGCACACTACAAGTGTAGGTACTGTTTAACAACAACTGATCAGTTGAATTCAGCACAATCATGTTACTTTGGAGAGAAGCGAGATGTCATTAAATACCAAGCTGCAGTGCAAGAAGTGTCAAATGATCCAGACATTGAACACTTTGAAGGTGTGAAATTTGATTCGATATTCAACCAGCTAAAATACTTCCATGTATGCACACCTGGTCTGCCTCCTTGTTTGAATTTGGTGCTAATACTGTTATATGGAAATGGAATAGGTCTTTGGATTATGGACGCGGATATTCTCTAATGGACGACGGCTGGATTATGAATGACGGACTAGACGCTTGTAACATGATCTACTTGAAGGTGTCCTACATTCTGATCTGGCATCTACAAGAAAGTGGTTTACTTGGGAATATCTTGGAAGAAAATTTTCAACTTACAAATTTCTGAGGGATGATGCAAGAGACAAGCCAAATGTAAATGATTTGAAGAAGGGAGACAAAGTTGGTGGTCAAGCTCTTCAGACTTGGTGTTTACTACGATTCACTCCTCTGGTGATAGGTGATAGAATAGAGGATCCTGATGATGCAGTTTGGCAGAACATTATATTGCTTCAGAAGATAGTGCAGCTGGTTTTGTCCCCTAAGATATCAAGACAACAAGTCGGCCTTCTATATGTTTACATAGAGCAGTATATTGAAGTCAGATTATCAGAGTTCCCAGAACACAAGCTAAAACCAAAACATCATTTCCTGTGCCACTACCCAGGTCTCATCCTTCAGTTTGGACCTTTAGTATTTGCCTGGACAATGCGATTTGAGTCTAAGCATGGCTACGTTAAGAAATGCACAAGACATTGTCAGAATTTCAAGAACATCACCAAGACATTAGCGCACAGACATCAGCTTCTTCAAGCATATTATAGTGCTGGCAATCTTTTCGGAGAACAGGTAAAGTTCGGAGATGGTATTCCTATGCCCATAGACTTGTACAGTGACCCGGTACAGGATGTAGTTCAGAATACATTTCACTGTGGGGCTGACACATGTCTGGTTGATCGTGTGAACATACGAGGCACCGAATATAGACAGGATTCAGCACTTGTACTAAACAAATTGGATTACAATTTAATTTTGGGCAAGATAGCCCTTATTCTTGTGAACGATGCAAAGGAGACATACTCTGCAGTTACTCGGCACATAGGAATCTATATTCCGGACATGAACTTCTTTGAAGTTCGCAGACTGTCAGATAGTCACAATTTGGGCGAGGAATTTCAACCCATGTCAGCTGCAGACTTCACGGAATTAGCCTGCATTTCTTATTCCATGTTGGATGAATATAGTTGCTATGAATTGTATAAAGCCCAAGTCCCACTTAGGCGAATTCCTTTACGAAGTTTGACGATTTAAGATCGTAAGTATTGGTAAGATTCTCGCAAGCTATTCGTAAAGACATTCGCCATGATTCGTAAGCCATCGCTTCAATTCGTAAGAAAATCGTCGCATCGGTTTTATCGCCGCGCCAATTTCAAAATGTTCAAAAAATTCGCCAAGCCATGCGATTTTGCCTTAAGTCTCAAATATTTGTAATTTTATCGTAAATAATCGTAAGTCGTCGTAACTACGTTATAATGCATCGTAATTAAGTCGTAATTTAATCGCCTTATTAGTAACAGTTCCGTTAATAATCGTCAAGTGAAAAATAAATACTAATATTTACGATAACTTACAACAGGAAACGATGGTATACGAAGTAATCATAAACATTTGACCCAAACTGTCATAACAACTTCGTAAAAACGTCGTAAAACCTTCGTACGTGTTTGCAAGAAATCGTGAAATAATGGCACGTAGTCGTAAGCACTTCGTAAATGTTCGCAAATACATAGCACATGTTCGCAACTGTATCGCACTGATTCGCCTAAATGTGAGTGCGAATATCGCTAACTGTGGTAAAAGTATCGTATTTCATTGTAACAGTCGTTATTATTCGTAAAACATGTATCTATTCGCCCCAAATGACGGAAAACCGGCTTTTTTAAATCGATTTATTACGCAAAATTACGACCAATACATCGCAAAGTTTCGTAAACAACTTCGCTTAAGTGGGACTTGGGCTTAATTTTCTGCCTCTCTTACTGAAAGATAGCAGACAGCTAACCCCTTAACGATTTCCACCAATGCAATGCACAACACCAGGGAGTTATGTTCGCACGGTTCTTTATTTGTATATGGAAACTCTGTTAATGTTGTATGGTAAAGGACTGTAAACAAAACAAAACAGGAAATTAATAAACCAATATAAACCATATATCAGCGTTACAGGGCTTTAAAGTTATCTTTACAATATGTCGATAAGAGTAGTCTCCCCTGCATTACAAAATCTGAGCGAATGCAGTTTGATATGCAGATAGATCGATTAGTTTCACTTTCAGGGTAGCTCAGTAGCTAGTAACAAACGCTATTACAGGCGTGGAACATATCAACGACAAGTTGTAGGCAAAATATCATTAAAAACTAAGATGTCCTATGTTCAGTTATCTAGACAAACAAGGGACGAATGTATACGTAAATCATACGGTACTGTGATGTCTATAATGGTGTTGTTGTTGACACACACCGCATTGTTCGAGTAAGAATGTTCAACAGTCTCTGAGTTATCCTTAAACACGCAGGGTAAATTCTATAGTGTGTGAACTTTACATAATAAACCTAACTCACACGGTGGTAGCTGCGGGTTCAAAGAAGCAAAGAGAACAAGTAGTAGCGAACTTGTTCACCCAATTTTCGACGGCGTGCTCGAGTAACAGCAGGATACCCGAAAACGTACCTCTAACACAGATGAGTTCAGATACCTATACACAGAGCGCACGCTAAGTCCAGACTGTCATTTATATTACAGTACACTCCCCGCCTGATGGTTCACTGAAGCATCACAAAATCAGAGTTATGATAAAACGTATATGGTCCAGTCATTCACTTGACAAGAGAAGAACCATTTCTGAGATAGGACGGGTATAAGAGACAGTCTTGTCTCCTTTGACGATACGAACAACAGCTTTCCTGACTTTGTCGTCAGCTCCAGGGATGGTTTTCAAAATGATCCCGACAGGCCATTCATTTCGGTGTACGTCTTTGTCTTTCAGAAGAATCACGTCATCCGGTTTGATGTTGGGTTGGTCGTCTTTCCACGTACGTCTCGCTTGTGGAGTGTGGAGATACTCCCGCCTCCAGCGTTTCCAGAAAATATCGGCCAATAACTGAACTCTCTTCCATTGCGTTCTGTACATGTCCTTTTGGTCATAATGAGTCAAGGGTTCGATATGTTGGTCAAATTTCTGGGTAAGCAAGGTGTTCGGTGTGAGGATGAATGGAGATTCGGGGTCACTTGAAACTGGCACTAACGGACGGGCGTTCACAATGGAACATACCTCTGCCATAAAGGTGGTGAGTACGTCCTGTGTAAGATTTTTGGCTGCTACTTCAGTTAGCATGGAGTTTAAAATCCGCCCAGTAACCCCAATCATACGTTCCCAGCTGCCGCCCATGTGGGAAGAATGCGGTGGATTAAAAACCCACTCAACGCCCTTATCGTACAGGAACCCTCGCACAGGTTCATCTTCCACGTTGATTGCATCGATCCTCAGATCATTAGTGGAACCGATAAAATTCGTGCCGCGATCAGACCTGAATTGTTTCACCTTTCCCCTGATCGTCAGGAATCTTCGAAGTGCGTTGATGAATGCTGAGGCGCTCATATCCTCAACCACTTCAATGTGTATAGCTCTGGTAACTAGACACGAGAACATGATGGCCCAACGTTTATTGCTGGCGATTCCTCCTCTAGTGCGACGAGCGACTATATTCCAGTGACCAAATGTATCGAATCGACTCCCACGTAGGTAAACGGAGGCGCGGGAGTTAGACGTTCTGGGGGGGGGGTCTGCCATTTTCTGATGAGACACCATGGCTCTCAGCTTCCTACATTTAACACAATTATGGCATAACGATGAGACTGATCGTTTGCATCCAGTAATCCACAGACCTGCCGCCCTAATTGCCCCTTCGGTGAAGTGACGACCTTGATGTAGAACAGTTTCATGATGATGACGTATAAGCAATGTCGCGACATGCTGCTTTCCAGGGATAATGATGGGGTTCCTCCCTTCCACTTCCAGACAGGATCTATTGAGACGTCCTCCAACTCTGAGCACCCCATCTTTGTCCAGAATGGGATTGAGAGCATGAATCGGGCTATTCTTGGGCAACGCCCTTTTGTTCACAATACAGTCAATCTCCTTGCTGTATACCTCAGATTGAACTTGTTTCATGATCCAAAGTTCTGTATCGGTATAGATCTTCACTTTCTTGGATTCGGAGCATGTGTGCCATCCGCTGCAGCCAGTGTTGTTCTGATATGTAAGAGCGATGTGTTTAAGGTGTGCAATGGCTTTAACTAGCCTTCTCCAAGAAGAAAATCTCTGGAACCGTTCTACTCCAAGAAATTCAGTCTTTGACACATTGGTTTGAAGAGTAGTATTCTGAGGCCGTATTTCCTTATCACCCTCAGGGCTGTAGAGCGGGAAGGAATCGTCCGGGGTTCGTTCAGGAGACTGAGATGGGCCAAGAAGCCAGCTACTGCTATCCATATCAGTGGCGGATGTCGACCGTGTTGCTGCATCCGCTGGGTTTAATTCAGTTGGGACGTAGCTCCATTGTGCTGGGGTTGAGGATCTTCTTATGCGTTCCACGCGGTTGCTTACGTATACATAAAACCTCCTCGACTGGTTGTGTATGTATCCCAGAACAATTTTGCTGTCAGTGAAGTATCGAATGGAGCTTAGACTTATGTCTAACTGATCTGATATCACTTCGGCGATCTCAACTGCCAGTACGGTGGCGCACAACTCCAGACGGGGAATAGTGTGCCCATGAACAGGCGCCAGTTTAGCCTTGCCGAGCACGAAACCAAGTTGTACGTTTCCGCTATGGTCAGTAGTCCTCATATAGGCCACAGCCGCGATAGCGGTCTCGGAGGCATCCGAGTAGATTAGAATCTCTTTGGTTGCAGGTGCTAGGGTCGTATATGTACGAGGAATCTGTAGTCTTGATAGACATTGCAGAGACTGCTTCCACTCATCCCATTCCTTTTCACGATGAGGTGGTAGTGGATCATCCCACTCGACATTCTCAGTCATAAGCTCTCGTAACAAGACTTTTCCTCGGGTTACGACCGGAGCGACAAAACCTATAGGATCAAACAAACTGTTGATCGTAGACAGAACTCCACGGCGGGAGAAGGGCCTCTGTTCTGAGGAAACTTGGAAGGTTATCGAATCTGTTTTCAGGTCCCACGAAAGTCCTAGACTGCGTTGAAGGGGAATCGTATCCATACCCAAGTCGAGGTTCTTGATATCTTTGGCATGATCACTAAGTGGGAAAGCTTCGATTACTTCCTGACTGTTGGAGACGATTTTGTGCAGTCGAATGTTGCCGCCTGTGGCTAAGGCTTGCTGTGTTCTCTTCAACAAGTCTATGGCCTGCTGAGCTGTTGGAAGTGACATCAACGCATCATCGACATAGAAGTCTCTGTCAACAAAGTCCACAACGTCTTGACCAAATTCCTCTTGTCCTATCTCTGCCGCCTTCCGTAGCCCATATGTGGCAACAGCTGGGGATGGGCTGTTGCCAAACACGTGTACCTTCATCCGGTAGTCAACCAAGTCATTTTCGAAATCATTGTCTTGGTACCACAGAAATCTCAGATAGTTTCTGTGATCTTCCCGGACGTGAAAGTTGTAGAACATCCTCTCGATGTCTGCTGTAACTGCAATGGGTTCCTTCCGGAAACGTAGCAAGATGCCCAAAAGGTTGTTTGTTAGATCAGGTCCTTTCAGTAAGACGTCATTGAGCGAAATTCCTTCATGGGTTGCAGACGAATCAAACACACCTCTGATCTGATCGGGTTTTTTGGGGTGATAAACTCCGAACAGAGGGAGATACCAACATTCCTCTTCCGGTTTCATCGGTGGTGCTAATTCTGCATGTCCAGCGTCAAAAATCTTCTGCATGAAGTCGAAGAAATGCTGACGTTTGAGCGTGTTAGTCAATAGACTATTATGAAGTGTCTTGGCACGTTTGATTGCTTGTCCTTTGTTATTTGGTAGACGTCGACGGGGTTTCCTGAAAGGTAAGGGAGCCACCCAATTTCCCTCTGGCCCTTTCACGAATCCTTCGTCCATGACTTGGAGGAATTCCCTGTCCTCCACTGATGTTCCTATTTTATTGTCAGTTTCAGTTGTAATGAAAACTGGTGATGCCAAATCATCGTTTACAACGTTTTGTGCTGACACTTGTCTGTCTCTCACGTCCAGTTCGTTACTGCAGGGTGCAAAGAGAGACGGTCGACCATTCTTCAAAACAAATGTTTTATTGACAGTATAGTCTGGTTTGTGGGCTTTGCCTAAACATGTCTCACCTACAATAACCCAACCCAAGCGTAATCGTTGAGCGTAAGGAGAGTTGTGTGGGCCTATGCGTTGCGACAATACATGGTGAGCGACAGGAACGTCTCGGCCAATCAGTAACAAGATTTGAGAGTTCTTATCTACTGGGGGTATGGATTTCGCAATGTCCGCCAGATGGGAGTGACAAAGTGCTACCTCCGGGGTTGGTATTTCTTCTCTAATGTCTGGAATGTGATCACACTCCACAACAACGGGTAATTCCACTTGCCCGCTGGCATCAAGAGCTTCAACTACATAGTCTTTGGCACGGCGACCAGAGGTTTGTACGCGTCCATTGCAAGACGATAGTGTATATGGAGGTACATTGACCATGTTCGTCGAACAGATCGAAGAAGTCTGACCGAGCTAAAGATACATTGCTCTGCTCATCTAAGATGGCGTACATCCGTTTTGATTCTCTGGGAATCCTCTAGGGTATACGTTGACAAGGACGTTCTTACCGCAAGATTTTTCGCTGAATTGGCTTCTACATATTTGTGTGCATTTGGAATTCACCGATGAAAGATCAGCGTTCTCCCCGCCAACCACTAACCCCTCTGGGGACAGTTTAGGTCTAACCATTGCCTTACCAACATGCAGTGCTGTTGCATGCTGATCACTACTGCATTCTGCACATTTTACAGGGTTCTTGCATGCTCGGGACATGTGTTTAGTTGAAGAGCAGCATCGGAAACATACACCATATTCCTTGATGAGTTTCTTTCGATCCTCGAGAGTTTTGGTACGGAAAGCTTGACACTCATTAAGCGTATGGTTCGTTTTGTGTAACGGACATTTTCTGATTGTTCCATCGTCATTGTCTGCGGATGGTTGAGAAACCTCTGTTTTCTTGGACGAAAAGCTGATCGTTGAATTTCCAGACGGTGACCTAGTAGGGAGTCTATCCTTCTTCTGGGAGGTAACTGCTGCTGAATCATAAGCGAAGCTTGGGTCGTTCTTAGTGCGACTGACCTCTCGTACAAATTCCACGAAGAATGGAAATCGAGGAAAGGAAACATTGTGCTTCTTCTTATACTTCGAAGCTTGGTTCGTCCACTTTTCCTGGAGACCGTAAGGTAGCTTGCTAACAATTGGAATGATTCCTGATGAGTCAAAATAGGCGAGTAGTGACTTGTACTTCTCGTCTTCTTTGGCCGATTCTATTTCTGATAAGATATCAGACAGCTCGTACAGCTGTTTATGATCTTTATTAGTAAGTTTGAGTGCCGCTTCTACCATTTCAGGAGAACCGAACCTTCCATCCAACCTGTCCCAGATGAGTTTGAGTCCTCTTTCCGGATTATTAACATTTGATGCTCTCAGACTGAGAGCGTGTTTCACAGAGTTGGGGCCTAATCATTTTACCAGTAGATCTATTTCCTCTATGGCAGTAACCTTCAATTCTCTAACGATACCAAGAAAACCTGCTTTCCAGCTGGCATATCCTTCAGGCTGATCATTAAAGTTATTGAGTCTAGTTAAGAGGAGTTCTTTCTTCAGGAGAAACTGCGTAAGTTCAGCCGTTACCATAGGGTTTCCCTGTTCATATGTGGTAGGCGGTCTACCAGTACTCGGCGTGGTAACTGGATGGTAAGTTGGGTTTGAATCAAAAATGTGAGCTGACGGTACATTAGAATCTCCACTGATAGAAGACACTTCTCTTTGCTTCAGAAGGTAAGTCTGATCTGAGTGTGCATGCGGACGTGGCCTTGGAGTACCTATCTGATCGGTAGAATCATTCCTGCCGATGCGCTGAGTGTTACCTTGTAGGGAAGATTGTGTGTCGAAGAACTGATTGGGAATGATAATCGAATCTGAAGATGCATCGCATCTTTCCACATAACGCCTAGTGCGTTCAGCAGGATTTTCCTGAGGCAGTGAGATGTTGAGTAGACCGTCACTAATATCTTCGACTGAATTGCCTATTGATTGGAACGTTTTAACTTCCGCAGCCGTCTCTGCAGCCAATTCTTCAGTTTTGAGAAAGTCAAGATCCGCTGCTAGCTCAGCATGCATGCGAGTTGTTTGCGCCGCTATTAATTGCTGCTTTTCAGCGATGAGAGCCTGTTGTTTTCTAATGTTAGCTTCTTTGCTGGCAAACACTACTTTGGTTTTAGCTGCTTCAGCCTTTGCTTTTTTGTGCGCTAAAACAGAACTGATGTCAGACACGTGACTTTTCTTACTTGAATGTGACTTTGGTTTTGAGGCTATAGTGACATGTGAAGCAGTTTCCATAGCTAGTTGGATATCGCTAGCCAGTTGTGATATCGTGTTGTTAACTAATAATTCACGTGCTCTGGCCACAGATGCATGTGCTTCTTGATCTTTACAACTATCAACTGTGTTGGTTCTTGCCAGATAATCAGTATATTCCTTGGAAATCGTCAGATAATTGTCATAGCATTTGTACAAATCAGTACGGGCTTGAAGCAAAGTGGCGAGATTTGTGGGTCGAGTGACTGAAAAGTTCAGAATGAGTTCAACATTTTGCCAGGCAGATTCCATATTAGCTGAGTGTGATTGTCTTGCTGATTCATACATTTCTGTTCCTTTCTCTGTCAGAGATCGGAGCCTTCTAGTATCGTAATTTTCTAACTCAGTTTGTTCTGTTATTTGCTGGGCTTCTGCCATATTCTTATATGCATAAGATACAGTTCACTGTTTTGTGAATAGACTGATGATACTACAGCAAGCATACATTGGCGAAATACCGTATAGACGTCGACCCAGTGTCGTAG
Organism: Hanleya hanleyi; assembly: GCA_036873755.1. Taxonomy (NCBI): domain Eukaryota; kingdom Metazoa; phylum Mollusca; class Polyplacophora; order Lepidopleurida; family Hanleyidae; genus Hanleya; species Hanleya hanleyi. The sequence continues at coordinate 39,421 of JAVTVY010010930.1, read as the reverse complement.
ACGTTGGTCCCTTGTCCGTAGTATTCCCAAACGATGTTGCAGTGGTCAGCCTTCTGTATATGTCCAGATAGTGAATAGTTCACAGGGGTATCAGCTAGTCGAGTTCCTTTACTGTTCTGCCTCTCTTACTGAAAGATAGCAGACAGCTAACCCCTTAACGATTTCCACCAATGCAATGCACAACACCAGGGAGTTATGTTCGCACGGTTCTTTATTTGTATATGGAAACTCTGTTAATGTTGTATGGTAAAGGACTGTAAACAAAACAAAACAGGAAATTAATAAACCAATATAAACCATATATCAGCGTTACAGGGCTTTAAAGTTATCTTTACATTATGTCGGTAAGAGTAGTCTCCCCTTCATTACAAAATCTGAGCGAATGCAGTTTGATATGCAGATAGATCGATTAGTTTCACTTTCAGGGTAGCTCAGTAGCTAGTAACAAACGCTATTACAGGCGTGGAACATATCAACGACAAGTTGTAGGCAAAATATCATTAAAAACTAAGATGTCCTATGTTCAGTTATCTAGACAAACAAGGGACGAATGTATACGTAAATTTTACGGTACTGTGAGGTCTATAATGGTGTTGTTGTTGACACACACCGCATTGTTCGAGTAAGAATGTTCAACAGTCTCTGAGTTATCCTTAAACACGCAGGGTAAATTCTATAGTGTGTGAACTTTACATAATAAACCTAACTCACACTGTGGTAGCTGCGGGTTCAAAGAAGCAAAGAGAACAAGTAGTAGCGAACTTGTTCACCCAGATTTCGATGGCGTGCTCCAGTAACAGCAGGATACCCGAAAACGTACCTCTAACACAGAAGAGTTCAGATACATATACACAGAGCGCACGCTTAGTCCAGACTGTCATTTATATTACAGTACACTTAACGCTAACGACAAAACTGTTCTTGTCCTGAAGCACGCATAGTATACGTTGGTAAGTGCCTTAATTGAATAAGCTTATACTATTTGATCAGTGTCGTATACTCCTGAAATTACTTGACAAATTTTTGTGAAACTTTGTGTACATCGTACCTACCACCTTCAACTGTGCATGGGTGACTGCTGTGTTTTTCCAACTAAGAGTTATGGCCCTTGATGTTATCGTAAGAAAGCCTTGTCCTGTCTGTCTGTTGACTCGATTTTGTCTAGACTACTCCTAAAGTACTGACTCAATTTTTGTGAAACTTTGTAAGCTTACATATCTTACTTAGGCCAAACAAAATAATATGTGTGTTTACTGTTACCCGACCCTACCTAGCAAAAACGTGCCGATCCTCCGTCTATTTGCGACTTGGGCAAAATAAAATGACCGAAATCTGGCGACCCAGTCCGTTTCCGTGATCGATTCCTTATTTTTCATGTTTAACTCTTTAAACACCCATCAAACCCTGAAAGACCTCTGCTCTGATAGGTCGATCGCTCACAAGCTGTTGCGCCTCAGCCAATCAGATATCTACTTCCATCTGATGTCGCCCGATGCAGCCAACACGGCGGTAGCATCCATGCGGCGAAGGTTTGCTGATTTGTAGATAATTTTCCGGTATAATTGATGATGATAACATGAACATTTGACTGAGTATTTGATCACAATTTACACTGATCTACATATATGGGAAAACAATTTTGAGCTATTTTTTTGCGATGTGCCTACCTACCCTGAAAAAATATGTCATAACATTTTGGAGTAAATAAAAAAAAAGGCTACTTACCTACCCTATTTTCAAAATGCATGTAACATTAAACATATTATTTTGTTTGGCCTTAGCACGTGCGTGGGCGACTGCTGTGTTTTTTCGACTGTAATATAATTCAGTTATAGTCCTTGATGTACTTAACCTAAAAAAGCATTGTCCACCCGTCTATCTGTGGACACAATTCTGTCCAAACTGCTCCTCCTCAAGCATGTCAAGTACTGACCTGATTTTGATTGTTCCCCGACGCCCCAAGTGCTAGTGGGGGACGAGGTTGGGGTCTGTACATCCTTCCGTGTGTCTGCCCTTGCGTCCATCTTTGTTTCCGGACAATAACTTACAAATACAAGTGAAAAACTGAATGGATTCTTTCCAAATTTGCTATGTGGGTGCCTTGCCTCAATATCTCACTTGGGATTGTTTTTCACACCGATCCACCTCTAGGTGGCGCCACCTCTGGGCAAGTTAAAATTTCATTTCTAGACACTTTTGTTCTCGCTGCCATTTTTTCTTTCAGTCCAATTAAAATTAAATCCTATCTGCTCCCCATTTGGATATGTCACTTGTAGGATCTAAGTAGCTCGCAGTAACTCGCGTGTTAAACAATTCCGAGAACGCTTTATAGTCCTTTGAAGGGAAATTGGTGACAAAGAATTTTGGTTGGCTCAGCCGAACCAGCCGGCTCTCTGGCGGGAGAGTTTTTTCATGTTGCCACGGTCCCGACATTGTGGCATCATAATACGGGGTAGATATATGGACTGATCTTGGTGTTAACATTGGGGTAAATGGACACAGTGAACCTATCTCCCCTCTCCGACTGCAAATAGATGAGTCCAGATGCGACCATGATGTCATAATGCTATTAAATATTCATGGTATGGGCGCTCAGAACACCAAATTCAATTGAAATACGTAATATCCTATACAGCGACAATTACGATTGGGGAGCATGGATAGGATATTAATTTATTAAGATTGTTTTTCCTCATACTTACATGTATATCATTTCATCTTAGAGAATCAAAACTCTAGGTATCTGGTGTACACATGTATATACATGTAAGCTACAAACATGAACATATGGCCTTTCAATCTCACAGAGGCTCGTTACTGTTGTTAATTGGTTAATTAGGTTGATTATGGGGGGGGTCGAGGTAGAGAATTATTGGAGAAGGGAGGAAATTCAAGTTGGCGCCGTCGCCAAACCACGCTCACAAAACTCTGGTTTTATATCCCCTTGTCTTCGAAAAATCAATTGAAATTCATTGACAGCTTTCCCGCTATTTTGCTCACAGCGAAGACAGCGGTTTTCATTGTGAGGTGTCAACTTTAAAAAAAAATCTTGTCAGCTGGGGTCCATGTATATCTAATATGCTTCCCTGGTTAAAAACTACATGAATGGGTTAATCGTATAAATACTGATAAATTCCATGTCACTCGCGTTACATTGGAACTATATGTACATTGCATGCATGTGATTGTTCATAAATCTACCAATTGTCAATAGTGTACAGACAAATAAGAACCTTGTCAGAGGGATGCTACACATTCCGAACTCACTCATGGGTCCAAACTCGTGTTATATCATTTAATGACATCTAACTAACATTGTATCTAAATTTTACATTTCAGGTGCAGAGAGGAATGGCCGATATAGTTTGACTTCACCTGGGCCTTCCTGTTCTAGTAGATCAGGTTTGTTTCATCACATTATTTTATTGTCCCCGACGCTGTGAATTGACAACATGAGCATTTACAGGGATTCATAGAAGTCCAAATTAAAAAAGAAAAAAAAATAGCGGGGTGGGGGTTGGTGGGTAATATATTGTTTATCCTGTCCATCCAGACCGTACGTGTCCCACATTTGGTTTTCATGCATTAAATTGGCATTTATTGAACACTTTCTATGAAATTTATTATAGTGGCATATGGCCTTAAGAACTTGACTGGGATTGCTTGTCAACAAATTCGGCTTACTTGTGGTGCAACCATTTATATTTGGGGGTGGAGGGAGAGTACTACGCTGATAAACAGCTTGTATCACTGACGTCCCTAATCTCGCTGATTCACATCGCATATTTCGCGCCTCTTGGTCGTAAGGGGGCGCTCTGCACAGGTCAATCACCAATGACCAATGAATATCACTCTTACAGAAGAGTCTTGGCAATATGAGTTGTCTCCCTTTCTCCCTTTTGAAACGTTCATATGTCGTTAACGGCAAAACTAACAATAAACGGACGGCAAAACAGCTCTAATTACGTTAATTTCTGAGTTAAGAGTGAGGAGATTTTTGGATAACTTCCTCCATTGTTTAGTAAAGTTCGCCAACTGATTGCAAACACTTGTTCATTGATACCTTCAAATAATTAGCAAATAAATCTCTGTAAATGTTGTTAATATCCCACTGATAAGACCACGCTTTATCGTGTATATAAGAAGATCAAGCTGCCTAGGATAGTAACGTAAAAACACCGTTGAATTGTTTCAGATTTTGAATTGAATGTTGACTGTAATAAAGACGGGGAAAAGTTCCTTTGACATATGCGGTAAGAGGGCATGTCGCTGTCAAAATATTGGTATGGCTACCACATAACGTGAGAGTCGTGATCTCACTATCATGAAAGCGTGACGTAATTTCGATCACGTGAGGTAGTTAGCCAATCCTGGTTAGTATGAAGAATCTGGTTAACTCCGAGCTATTACGGCACGGCGATTGGATAACCAGATAAAGCGCCCCCTGACGGCCAAGAAACGCGAACTTGGCGATGTGAATCAGCGGGGGGAACAAGGAGAGTAGGGACGTCAGTGATACAAGCTGATGAGCGTAGGGGAGTACTGGGGTACAAGAATTGTTTTCCAAACTAACGATAATTTTGAAGAATTTGACACTTAAACTCAAATTTATTTCATATGTGTATGATCATAAGACCTCAATTGGGATTGCCGGTCGACAAATTTGGCGTATAGGTGGCGCCACCTCTGTACATGTGCGCAATTGGTTTCTGGTGGATGACCTTAAAACGTACTGAATGGATCGGCAGTTTAGTTCACAAATACCATTTGTTAAGGGACTTCCACCCACTGGGGTCTATATTTTTTACAACAAATACATGTTTGTCTTTGTCAGATGGCAGTGGTGGAAACTCGCAACCATTAAGCCCGAGCAGCAGTACATCATCGGCAAGCAGTACATGTGCAAACATGCTTTCTCCTTCACAAAACTGGACTGCGTCATTTAAGATCCCCTATAACAAATTCCCTCCAGATCTCCTATCGGCATGTGAAAAAGGAGAAAGGCCCAAAAGTTCTCTACGTTTGGAGATGGTTAGAATTCTCTGTGCTGACCTTAAGCAATACAGTCGGCTTCCTGGAAAGAAAAACATCGAAATAATCGCGAACAAATTGCGTTCAAAATATCCAAATTCGTTCAATGATACAATAGAAGATGAAGTTCTCGGGACTAGAGTATCTAGTTTGGTGGCGCAAATTATGGACCGAATGGTAAATGCTTACGGTCGAGGAAAGGGGGTGAAACGTCCCTCAGATGGTGGTGAAAAGCCAAATGATAACACAGATGTAGATGCATATGGTTGTGTTAATTCCAACCCTGAGACCCTTCCACAAGGAACAAGTGAGGAAGATTTACAGGCTATGAAAACCTTTTTTTTCTTTTTAATAACAACTTTATTCATTGAAACCTACGTGTACAAAGAACTATATTCCAGCGACACTCATAAAACAAATAAAATATTATATATACAAAATGAAAACCTTTTTACGTGAAGAAGCACTAAGACTTGAAACAGAAAGAAACCAAAACAAGGACAAAGAGTTCATGCTCAAAACATTTGTACTTCAGCGCCGGGCTAACAACCAGGACCCTGTGCCCGGTATAAGGACATTGTTGGCAGAATGGCCCATCTTATTTGAGCACGAGCACATGCTCAATCACTTCAAAGAGCTCACCGGCATAGACTTGATGTCAAAGTTCAAGTCAAGTTTAACAGAGAAGTATGACAGACTGGTCAACTTCATTTCGAGTAAGCGTAGCAAAACCAAGGGAGTTAAAGAGCACCTTGAAAAAATGACCAAAGCTGGGGAGGATGCATTGGTGACGAGTGCATTAGTCATCCCGTTGGTTGCTGTTTGTTTTGGTGAAGACCCCAGTCTTCTGATCAAGGTGTATGAGGTGGGTATTTTATTTAATTAATTTTAGGGTCAACTTTCCGTCAACTTATGTCTGCACTATGAGATCGGGCACTTTTAATTTTGAGTCGTAATTTTTGTCATCATAGATGGATTGATGGTTCAATCATAGGTTGCTTAATATTGAATTTGCATAACCATTCTAGGTTACCATTGCTAAATTAGCGAGACCTCACTGGGTAACTATCAAAAATCATCCGGCGGAGAACAGACTGGAGAAATCTTTCATACTAATTCGGAAACAGATATTGCCTGGGCTTACAAAGATATAGGTATGAATAACTTTCGTATCACCCAAGAGGCGTTGTAGATCTGTAATTGTGAACAAGTAGGGCAGCACATGACTCCAACATGGCGGGTTACGTCGGTAGACTTTAGCGGATTGATTGACGAAGTCACATGGTATTGATTTCAGGAAATTCCCTCATGCAGTTGCTGAAAGTAGGCTGAAAATGGGTACACATGATCCCAGGGTCAGTCTTTAACTGCATATAGATGACCCAGATGGTTACAGGTTGCCTCGGCAGTTGGGGTTCTAAGAACACTTCTTTGGGTTTATGTTTACTTTCTAAAATACATCCACGTACATATGCATCTTTGTTGTATGAATTGACCAACTGCAAGGAGATAAAGACTAAAACGAAATCTCTGACGCCACACGTCGCTGTAATTGGTATGTATATTTCTTCTCCTATCTGTAGGGATGGTACAGATTTTAACATATACATCTTAGAGAGAGAATCCCCCTTATAAAGCCTGTTAGGGGTCAGGGATTCAATCGGAATTGATTGTAGTAGCCGGGCGCAAGTCAGAATTCAATATTGAATGAAAAGTTCTACATTTGAGAATAAATGATTCAGGCAGCAACACAACACAAATATGAGGTAACACAACAAGTACTTTATTAATAACAATATATTCTTTTGTTTATTTGGGAGCAGACTCAATCCCACCAGCTGTGTTTGGAATCACGACTCGAGTTGAACAGATCATGGGGGAACCGAAGTTGCAGTGGAATTGAGCACCACTGGCAACTGGGCCAGGTCTGGCACAACTGAGTGTGTTTGTTTTGACAGCACGACCCAAGTTGTACGGACCTACAGGTTGCAGTGGACTTGCGTGTCACTGGCAACTGCATCGGGTCCGGGACAACTGAGTGTGTTTGGGGGCCTAAAAGTGGAGTCCTGTCGATGGTTGGGAAGGATATAATGTATGCCCCGTTTCCACCAATAGCTGAGAAGGATGTGGGGTGTGCCCTGTCTCTACCAATGGCTGGGAAGGTTGTGATGTGTTTCCTGTCCCTACTGATGGCCGGGAAGGATGTAACATATGCCCGGGCCCTACCGATTACCAGGAAGGGTGTGGTGCATGTCCTGTCCCTACCGATGGCCGGGAAGGATGTAATGTATGCCCTGTCCCTACCGATGACAAGGAAGGATGTTGTGTATTACCTGTCCCTACCGATGGCTGGGAAGGTCCTAATGTATGTATAATATGCCAGCTGGTAGGATAGGTCCTCTCCGAAGTAATACAGAATGCGAGGTGGAAGTTAAGGGGAGGAGGTGGGATGATCTGACCATGAGCAATGCTGCAGGCAAAATGGCTGGGTCAGGCAAATTTGATATTAAAGATATATCCCAGAATATCGCTAGGTTTATCTGGATTATAAAATGATAAGAACCAGAATACACAAATGGGCTGTGTGCAAAATAAACCCAGAACCAAGAACAGCAAGAATGTACATATCAGGCAGTGTGCAAAATAAGCAATACTGTTGATGTGAGCTGAAAAAATCAGACAGGCAATGGCCTTGGGAGATAAGGGCCAGATGTTGTGTAATAGTGTAGCTGCCCAAACCAGATTAAATAATAATATACTTAATCCATCATCATTAAAAATGCATCAGCAGATTTTTTCCACAATCCTGTTGTGTAATACTGTCTTGATTACAGCTTACAAGAATTTTTGTGCATATCTGAAATTTACAATAATTTTCCAGGTGATGTGACTGACCGTAGTGCTAGGTTCATGCTGGTGATTGAGAAAAGGGTTGTAACTCACAACATTGGATGTCTCCTAGATGCCATTACAATGACATTTGCTGCGTACTATGTGCTGAACATGAAGTATGGAAACAGAAATATTATTGTGGATGGCCTTACCTGTCAGGTTGCATGTAGCTACATTCAGTTGACAACAAAGCCTTCTAGGATAGGGTAGGCAAAACAGTCCCAGAAGCCACTTTACCTATTCCAGAATGAATTATTCAGGTGAATGTACCAGGTTGGAAGTGGAATTTTTTACATGAAATGAATACGGCAACTCAGATTTCGGACTGGTTAATATTGTTTATTATGTTATTATTATATATACAGATGCCTGGTGAACCTCAACCCATCAAGAGGGAGCAAGTCGAACAAGAAAAGAAGCGGGGTGCCAAACAAAGTCTTATCTTTCCTGAATTCACTGAATGATTTTGATTGGAATGTGTAAGCGATGAACCACATCTGGAACTTTTGAAACATACTTGGCCAGGTGGGATTTGCCTTGATATCTTCTTCATTATAAATATTTTAGGTGGTCATTTTAAATACTAACCATTTCAAGGGTAGCATACATCGAAGGAATGGTCAGGCCTGATACAGCACAGGGATGCAGAAATACATGCGCCACTTGTCGGACACATTTGATAATTACATGTAGCTGTATTTAATTTGGGATGTGGCTTCAGAGTATTTTTTGAAAGTGTAGATGTAATTTGAACATAAAAAAGGTCATGAAGGTGTGTAAAAGGTGACAAGAAGGCAAATAAGACAGTTTGCAACGCCATTGTTGTCAATTTACTATGTTAGAAGTCCAGCCCCAGTTGCCCATGAGAGCAGCAGTAGCACTGAATCGCGCCTATATCACGGTTCAGTTTGACTCGAGCAATATGTCAGTGAACGTCATGGTGAACATCAATAAAGCTAGTGTGACCTGGCGAAGGAACGAACATACGATTCATCGTTGTTCACTGTGAGAGTGCGAGTTTGAAAAAAGCACGTCTCTACAATAGAGGTAAAAGTTGTTGTTTTTTTCCTAAATAACTTTGGATCTGTTAATAAAGATTCAAAAAGATGACCTGCACATACCAATCTGCTTTGAATGGCATAACAAAAAATAATTGTCATGTTTCTAATTTGCATAATAAGAAATAGACTAATAATAATTATATATTTTTTTAGGGAGATCCCTTAGTACAAGTACCTATCCTTCTGGAATCCCTCGCAGAGTAATTATATGGTGTCATCATTATGTAAATAACACACATGACTATTTTTCTGATGCCATTCAATGCAGATTAATAGTATTAAGAAGTGCATAGTTATTTAGCACAAATGACCCTTTTACCTCCATTTTAGAGAGTTACTTTTCCCTAACCTGTTTGTACAGGCGCTGCAAACTACAAACTTTGTAACATTTGCTTATATGTCTGTCTTTTAAGCCTTCTTGTCAGCTTTTATAATAAATATCTTGATATTAATAACTGTGAATATGTTCTTCATAGAAGTTATAAAATTCATTATAATTATGATTTATTACATTTTCATAATTTTGTTGAATATGTATTACAATATTTTGGAGACCACATTGTTCTCAATGGTACCACTGACAGACTAGTAGGTGGAGAAATGGGCACAGCAATGCATTAAAGCCAGCAGTAGTCCGTTTACATTGTAGGCTGATTTTTTGTTTTGTTTAATTGAACAGCAAGTCAGGAATGCACATGTGGTCAACAATGATGATCACCGATCGATCATTTGTTAACTGGGTAAAATTTCGATGGATATTCACGTCCAACCGATCGAGACGGTTTCTCGATAAACGAGTAAAACCGATAAATATCTCGTCTCGAAGGGTCCCGGTTTATCTCTATCGATTGTCGTCCTGGTTTGCTCCCGGTTTTCTCTCGAAGTAAAAGTCCATCTCGAACCTCCTCGAAATAAATCGACTTGCTTCGAGAATGGAATCGAGATGCCTTCAAATGAAGGTTTGAACCATTCGGAAGGCGTATGCTCGCTCTATATTTACTTCTCTGTTGCACCGAGACTAATATCGGCGAGCACATATGCATTAAGTCATGGATAATGGAGTAAAGTAAACATGATTCTTTTAACATTAATTTGTTATTCCGTCTAAAGATCTGTACTCGCATACTTGCTCGAGCAGCGCAATTTTTACGCATGGAAAGAAATAGAACATCACAAATTGAATTACATAATTTGGCTCATTATTATTCAGTGTAAATTATTTCGAACCTTAGAATTCAAATCACTTTATGAGATATGTCCAGGTACGGCGAATTGAAATAAATTCTACAAGTCTGTAATAAAAATTCCATATGTGTTTTTTCTGAAGGTATATCAGAACGGGAGATTTTCGTTGATATTACTTATTTGATAGGATCGTGACTTTAAAAATTATTGTACCTGATTTCTTCAATGGTTTCCCCGGTTTTCAGAAATACAGCAGCTTTAAAGACCACAGAAGCGGCTGGTAATGCATTGGACACCGGATAACAAGATCAAACGCGCGATCGAAGTGTTTGAGCATTCCATATAAGCTTTTCACACTGACAACACTTGGTATTGTTGTTACAAAATGTACATGAACGTTGATTTAAAGCCTGATTGGGCGCTAATTACTTCATTTATTAGTCAATTTGCTAGACACATGAAACTAGCAATAAATAATAGAACGGAAATATCTTATTAATCCCCGCCAAAATTAGTTTTCCTAGTTTTTCTTTCCAAGTAATTAACCCCTTTCTATATTCACTGTTGTTACAAGCCGACGGTTTCCACGGACCGACTGTGCGATTGTGCGACCGTCGGTGCGACGGACCGAATTTGGCGATACATATCGCATGCTGATAGCAAAATACGAACGTAGCGTGCAAGATCTATGGGGCTACGTTTCGTAACATGTGTCTAATTCCGCTTAACCCGGGGCTAGGGGCCGTATGAGCCCATGTACTTCAAGATCCTTATGGTACTCATATGAACAGTCACAATCAAAGCGTGACTGAGGGGCATCATTTTTAGATGACGACTCTATAACGAATGGAGTTATGGATTAAGAATGTATTTCGATCAGCGATACGGATTTGATATTTTTGGAACATCACGATGTCTTGCCGGCATCATTGAAAACTGTTGACCGCTTCTCTCTTGCAGGAAACAAGCCTATGTTTATGTATACTATGATTGTCTTTTTGAATTTGGTGCTAATACTGTTATGTGGAAAATGGAATAGGTCTTTGGATTAAGGACGCGGATATTCTCTAGTGGATGACGGCTGGATTATGAATGACGGACTAAACGCTTGTAATTTTAACCTGTGTATGCCTGGATTCTGCTGGTGGACAAGCTGTCCCCGAGGCCGGGCCCCTGCACACCCAACAAACATAATGAGCACAACTATAAGAAAAAATATGAAGACAGACCCGAGGAACCTTAGTGCAGGTTTCTCGGCCGAGTCTCTAATAGTTCGAAATGCACTAAGACTTTTTTCAATCCAAATGACAGATATATTTCTGACAGCAAAGCAAGGCCACGACATCAAACCTTGCAATATTACGCTTGATGATTGTTTAGCACCGAATTCTACATGTAATAATTTCAAAATTTCTAAGTGTGGACACCGTGGATGTCTCACGTGTCCACTCTTTAATACTTCAGCTTCATTTAGTTCCGCGTTAACTGGTAACTCATATTCTGTTAACTCGTGTGTTGATCTTAGTTGTTCTACTACAAACTGTATTTACTTAGTTTCCTGTAAGAAGTGTGGTCAACAGTATGTTGGCAAGACCACCCAAAGACTCCATCTTAGGGTGAACGGTCACAGAAAATCCGTTAGAAAAAAGCAATTGCTTATAGGTAGGCATTTTTCTGGACCCGACCACGGCTGGGATAACTTTAGTATTCAGATCATAGACGTCGTCTATCCATCTACTAAGGATTCCCCCTTTGGATTTGAGAGAAAAATCCGACAGCGGGAATTATTCTGGATTCTAGAACTTGGGTCAGTGTTTCCGTTTGGTTTAAATGATAATGTTAGTGGGTTCGGCAATGCTACAACCCGCCGTTCAAATATATCCAACATTACTCAACTGTTTAAACCCCATCAACGGAGACAACGCAGCCATGGTTGGCGAAAGTTTAATAGTTCGATGATTCACGATCATATCACTTTAAATTACTTAGTGGGTTTAACTAACGCACCCAATAGTATACATAGCTTACGTACAGTTCTGTATGCGTTACCTCTGAGAGCTTTAAATCAAATAGCTAGAGATATACAGCAATCTGCGTCTTCAGGAAATATAATACCATCAAAAATCAGTAAAGTATGTCAAGATATAGCGTATTTTCGGTTGTATCGTCCAGTGAACATAATCGAAACATCTCAAGATCGGCTTTTCGTGAAACTCAACTACTTAGATAAAGGACTGGACATCATTAATTTACCTCGAATCCTGAATGATCCAGAGGTACGCAACGCTGTACCAAACTATTTCAAGTTCACAGAACCTCCTTGCATTTCATATAAATATACTAAATCTATAGCCACCAAAATATTCAATTACTCCAATGCTGTCAAGGAGTTTGACTGGAACTTATACACGTCAGGAAGCTATAGTTGTGATTGTGAATTGTCGAACTTTATCTATACACCATGCAAACATATTGTGACTGGTGACCTTGATGTGGTGAGTGATATGGATCTGAAATTACTCCTGATGAAAGGACCTAAATATAGAGAGCCAAGAAGAATAAATCTGAAGGCCGACCAGAAGATAGTCCTGTCTGCATTGGAACAGTACGTTATTGATTGGTCTAAGCGAGAAAAAGTTGAACCTACAGTACTCGCTGATTGGCTGGACCTCACCAAGAGCAAGGTCGTTGAAACAATCCGCCATATTGACAGAAGTTCTCTTCCCCTAGCAAAACAAGTACTGAGAAACCTCAATTCGCAAGAAGTTCTAGCAAATCTCCAGAGTAAATTCGTCATAGTCCCAGCAGACAAAGCTCCGAATAATATAATATTCATATGTAAATATTACTATTACCAGGTGCTGGCTTAAAGAAGTTAGACATATCTTCATTAAATACATCTACTTACTCCCAGGCTGCATTTACTCTGGAAGATCTATTTGACAATCACAAAAAGTTTCTCAGGGAAAGAGGTATTTGTCTTCCAACCAATCATAGCGACATACCAAAAATATACTGGACTCCCAAAATGCATAAATCACCATACAAAGCTAGATTCATAGCTGGTTCTAGAAGCTACACCACCAAGCTTCTGTCAACCCAATTGACGAGGGCCCTTCAGGAGGTAAAAGCATTTTGGGAAAGGTATTGCGCCACTATTTTCAAGAACTCTGGCGTTGAATGTATGTGGATATTGAAAAACTCAAAATGTCTTACGGAAGAACTTGATGCTAAAGGTCACATACCGCACAGACATGTATCCACATGGGATTTCTCGACTCTCTATACTACAATCCCTCATGAGGACCTTATTGACCGTATAAGTTCATTAATAGTATCTGTGTTCATGAAAACTGATCGTAGATATATTAATGTCGGAAGCCATAAAGCATTCTTTAGCTCGACTACATACAAGAGATATCATTCATAGGATGTTTCTTTGTTTATAGGTATTCCAATGGGTACTAATTGTGCACCTGTTGGCTGACCTGTATCTGTTCTCTTATGAATATGACTATATGCAGGCGCTTTCAAAAACCGATCCATTCAAAGCCCGTTCCTTCTCATTCACCAAACGCTATATAGACGATCTTCTCGCTGTGGATAATCGCTATATAAATGACGCGAAGGATATATATCCACCTTCACTGGATTTGAAGGAAACTACAGATAGCCCTACAGGCACATCATATTTAGATCTATATCTCTATAAAAATGAAGCGGGCATTCTCTCTCGTCGACTTTATGACAAAGAGATGATTACAATTTCGACATCGTAAACTATCCCTTTCTGGATAGTAATATTCCAGTGGGACCTGCATATGGCGTATACATATCTCGCTTAGTAGCATTTGCTAGATCCTGTGTTAAATGTGATGATTTTAATCAACGTCACAAAACATTGTTGCAAGAAACTTATAAAACAGGGCTATTCCACCAAGCGCCTCCACTCAAAGTTTCTCAAATTTGGCGATACATATCGCATGCTGATAGCAAAATACGAACGTAGCGTGCAAGATTTATGGGGCTACGTTTCGTAACATGTGTCTAATTCCGCTTAACCCGGGGCTAGGGGCCGTATGAGCCCATGTACTTCAAGATCCTCATGGTACTCATATGAACAGTCACAATCAAAGCGTGACTGAGGTACATCATTTTTAGATGACGACTCTATAACGAATGTTATGGATTAAGAATACTGATCAGCGATACGGATTTGATATTTTGGAACCTCATGATGTCTTGCCGGCATCATTGAAAACTGTTGACCGCTTCTCTCTTGCAGGAAACAAGCCTATGTTTATGTATACTTTTGTCTTTTTGAATTTGGTGCTAATACTGTTATATGGAAATGGAATAGGTCTTTGGATTATGGACGCGGATATTCTCTAATGGACGACGGCTGGATCATGAATGACGGACTAGACGCTTGTAATCACAACACACATGTATATACCGTCGATATCGAAAGCGAGCACACAGAGGTCAGAATGGGCGGTCGATTTAACCATGGAGCCTACAACAGATTTTATTGCATTGAATAGAAGGTAACTTAAATGAGGTCACTTTTCCACTGCAGATACTTTTGTTCACGAATCACATAAAAAGAGGACTAGTTGATCGCATTTAGTGTCACGGCCAGACACAGAACTCTGGCACTGACGGTCTTTGCCGGGTGTAAATATGACAAATAAATAACAAAAGTACAAAAATTATCATCTATGAACAAACAATCTATAATTTGAGGCATTTAACTCATTCTTGTAGACAGCAACACGTGATGCTGTACAGTAGCAAGTGTACGTCAAGTGCATGTCAATCGATAATACCCTCTCAAGCTTAAGATATTTTCCTGACAGTTGTGGTGGAAAAGAATCAGAAGAATCGAGATCCCATAGAATTCACGAAAAGAATAGCTAATTACTCTGTTCTGCTCACCACTTTAACCATCACACCGATATCTCGTCGTACGTCCGCCGATTTGTTTCTGCAAAACTGCTAATAAATTAAAGGCTGCATTGTAACTCACTCTGTCGTTATATTGACAGTACCATGGTAGGTCCACATGTATCGTGTCCATATATCATTGGGAGATGGGAAATGATGTATAACGCGTTTCGTTATTAACTTCACTTAAACACTTGACCGGCATAGTTAACGCCAACTCAGATACGTGTTACTCCATCGATGTCAGTAATGCTAGAGTGTCCATGCAGTGTAGTGGATCCATGATGATGTGTTTCAGTCAAAGGTTTCGATGAATCACAATCAAAAGCAGATATCCCTGTGAGGACTACAATGCAAATAGATTCGTATTTGAGATCCATGATAAATCCAGAACTGATGTCTGGTATCCATGGAATACAGCATTACTTTCAGTTAAATGAATTTAATTGAAATAGGGACTCGCTCGGGGTGATGCTTCTTTCTTGAAAGAAAATTGTCGTACTTTTAACCTGGTTTGGTAAAAGAAAACGATATAGTAAAAGTGTCTCGAACTCAAACAGTGTAGTCTGCCCTTTCATAGAAGATCAATGCCACTATAATAATCAGATAACAGGTTAAAACATATTTCAATAACACGGAAATCGAACGATCGCCTTCATGTGACACGTCGATGAGAAATGCCTTTGATACCATGCATTTGCCAAGAGCCTTAATCAAGACATTCAAGAAGGCCGATAGATCATTCGACCACACATATTAACTACTGTGATTTTGTCTGCTATAAAGGCTTGAATAAAACCGCTAATTTCCTGCTACTTTGCGTTTATAGTAGTGTATCCGAAACAGTCGCCATAATGGATCTGGGTGCTGTTGGCATTATATTTCACAGAAATATGTGAAAAATATTAAGCCTTAATCTCCCACGATCGTTTAATCAATATATCCTAACATTCGGTGCCAGAGAATGGCACCCGAAGTTTCATTGTTACATTGCGTGCACTTCGTTTCATAGTCACTAGTGGCAAACTCGTCCTCCAGTCGGGGAGACAGAACTAATGTGAACGTGCGCACATCAGAATATATTAAAGTGTAAAGCGATGTTGATTATTCAGGGATTTGGAATATCCGCTTTCCTATTTCCTATTTTTTTAATTTTATACGTATAGAAGAGGAATGTGATTGATGGAGGACGATTTCTGGATTACTGAAACATTTATAATGTTTGATAATGTTCAGCAGTATGCATTGATGAAATGTCTATAGATAGCGACACAGTCAATATCAATTATCAGTTTGAAGTCATTTTTCCTATTTACTATTACCAAATGTGTGCAATAATTAAGCAAAACGTCTATGCTACGTCTTTACTGAATGAATTGAGCTGAAAGAAAATATTTTCTCATCAGGTAGGGGTTTTCTCCACGGATATGCACGTTATGTATACACTTGTACAGTTTGGTTACCACATGGACATATACTATTCTCGACACCCATCTGGCATTACATGTCATTTAGACTCCCTGTCTCTCCTCTCTATATATCTGCTATTATATCTGTTGTTTGTCGTGCGGCCCGCAGTCCACACCCGTAAATCGTGCCAGTCCATCAAATGTGATAGAGGTAACTCTCAACATCGCAAGTCTGTTACGTGTACTTCCTTGAGTGTATCGGTGTCCAGCAAGTGTGATGGAGTGAAGTCCAACGTGGCTGCGACTAATCAGTCAACTGGGGAGGCGACTGTTGTGAAGGCTATTGTGGCAAGTGAATCTTTAGTGGGAGAGGCAGTTGTGAAGCAAAATGAGTTAGATGTGATCGTGACAGTTATGAAAATGTTGTGAATCCTGTGAAAATTAATTTGGAGAGAAAATCTATGCATCTGTTAGGAAGAGTTCATTGATGCAAGAGGTGGTGCTAATTACTGCCGAGGCCATGGAGGCAATGTGCGTACACGTCCAACTCCTCTTCAACATCGTTCAAAGAAGATGTTCTCTTCTCCAGAGAGTATGAACAGTAGGATTCTTTGGATGTTGAAAGCATATAACTGCAAACTCACCGAGAAATCTAAGAAAAAAATTATGGTTTTATACATTGACGATGATATTAAAGTAGGAAGAGACCATTTAGAAGTCGTCTTGAAAATGGCTTCAAATTCTCCAGAGCTAAGACAAATTGTATACACTTTTGCAGAAAATCTTTCCAGCACAAAGATCCAGAACTTAAATTAGACGGAACTGAAATCAAAGTGGTAAAAGAGGTCAAATTCCTAGGCTTATTGTTTGACCAGCGACTAACATTCAAATCACATATAAATTGCTTAAAAGCCAAATGCACGAAAGCTCTACATTTGTTGAAAGTAGTTGCCAGCTATAAGTGGGGAGGAGATCAGCAAACTTTTCTCCATTTATATCGATCACTTGTTCGTTCCAAACTTGATTATGGTTCTATTGTTTACAATGGTGCAAGCAAGTCAAACTTGGCGAAGCTAGATCCTATTCTCCACCAAGGACTAAGACTTTGCCGTGGTGCGTTCAGAACATCACCGAAAGAAAGCTTATATGTCGAAGCGGATGAATTTCCTTTAGAACTTCGAAGGATTAAACTTTCGCTGCAATATCACAAAACTGCGTTCGAACCGCTCAAATCCTGCATTTAAGGATAGCTGTCCCCTTAGAGGCAGTTTTTGCACCCTCAGGACAATTTGTCGTCGGTATCAATAAATATACAAGATAACCATAATAAACTATATATTTTATGAAAGCATATATCGTAGGGATTTGTATAACCGACGCTGCTACTGTGTAGAAAATATTCCAATTTTTAAAAAATAAAATGAGAACAATAGCGTCCATTTTTCAATTGAAATTTCATGAAAACTGTTGGTCTTGTTTCAACTTTGATGGTATACCTTGATAGGAGACAATTCTAACTAGTAAACTTTATCTCATTTTTAGCCCACCATCACCAGATGGTGGGCTGTTCAAATCGCTTTTCGTCCGTGGTCCGTCGTCCATCGTCCGTCCGTCAGTCCGTCCGTAAACAATTCTTGTTATCGCGATTTCTCAGGAACTACTTTATGGATCTTTCTCAAATTTGGTACAAAGGTTCCCCTTGGGGTCTAGTTGTGCAAGATACCTTTTTGGTCCGATTCGAAAATCCAATATGGCAACCAGGCAGCCATCTTGGATTGCCCCATGAAAACTTGTTATCGCGATTACTCAGCAACTACTACGTGGATCTTTCTCAAATTTGGTACACAGGTTCCCCTTGGGGTCTAGTTGTGCAAGATACCTTTTTTGGCCCGATTCGCAAATACAATATGGCCACCAGGCAGCCATCCTGGATTTCCCCATTAAACCTTGTTATCGCGATTTCTCAGGAACTACTGCATGGATCTTTCTCAAATTTGGTATACAGGTTCCCCTTGGGGTCTAGTTATGCAAGATACCTTTTCTGGTCCGACTCGAAAATCCAATATGGCCACAAGGCAGCCATCTTGGATTTCCCCATGAAACATTGTTATCGCGATTTCTCAGGAACTACTGCATGGATCTTTCTCAAATTAGGTACACAGGTTCCCCTTGGGGCCTAGTTGTTCAAGATAGCTTTTCTGGTTCTGACGCCTCAGGGTGTATGAGTTTCAGGGAGGGTCATAACTTTTCATACACCCTGGGAAAAACCTGAATAACGAATTTATTATCTCGAAAGCATTTTTAAATTAACATATCGAATTATTGTATTAAAAAGGCAATATTTCTGAAACTTTACCACGGAAATTCAGCCTATATTTGTCCGTCCATATACGAAACCGATCTCCATTTTGACGAAACCCATTGCCTATGCGAGTACTGCAGTGTCCCTTTTTCGCTCAGATTCGAAATTCTGTAAACAAAATTACAAATCAATCGTTTGTTCTTAGTAACAATAAACAAAAAGATCCTCTAGTCATTAGCTTACAATTATCGGCCAATGGTGGGCGCCAAGATCCTTCAGGATTTCTCGTTTTTAATTTTTGTCTGGTTTTGGTTTTACAGCTATTATACTAAAACAAATTGAAAAAAACGTACTTTTTTATGGTCGTTTGTCTTAAAAGTTGAATAATTAAAAAGCTAATCCGAACTTACAAAAAGTGAGATAAAGTTTACTAGATCAACTTGCATGCCATGCCAAGTAACAAGCATGCCAAATTTCAAAAGCGTAGCATGGATACTTTTCGAGAAATAAACGTTTAAATCTTTTGTACAAAATTGAAAGGCTAGAAATCAGGCAAAATGTGTCCAGCTATACATCTGATGAATTAATTCAATTTTTTTGTTTGAATTCTATTGTCAAATACATTTTTAATCTGTGTAATGGGACCTACTCGAATTCCTATTTATTCTGGATAACTATTACACTAAGTTGTTTTTTTTCATCAAGGCGGTTTAAAGTCCAATTTAAACTTTAAAAACTTGCTAAAACTTGTTCAGCTGAGAATTGTTCACACCTGTAAGTGTCACTGTAATAATTAGAAACAAAAATACGGATGTTTGCATGGTTTCGATCAGAATGGGGTAGATTTATGTAAATAAGTAGGACTAGCTTACCATAATACTGCGGAAATGAGTTTTGGAAAGGGAAATTTAACAGACAAAAATAATAGTAGCCAAGCCCAAGCTAAGGCAATCTGTTTAATTGTTTCAGTGCCTCGGAAACTAAATTTTTAATCCTAATAGTGAAGCACTTCTATTTATAATTTTGATTTCATTTTTTCACCAAATGTTAGAGGAAATAGTGAATATTTGAATGAAGAAATAAAAAAATGACCAATTTTTACCCTCTAAGGGGACAGCTATCCTTAACTGTGTTTTCAACCCTCAGTACGCAGATTTCTATTTAAGGAAACCCTCGAGTATTCCACCTCTTGGAATCCGTATGAAACCACACATTATAGCAGCTGGTATTAAAGTTAGTCAAATTTTACCTAACGAGCTCTTGCCAACTCCACCATGGCAGTTAGCCAAGCCAAAAGTAGATATTTCACTGACGAAATATAAAAAGGCATACACGAGCTCGTGTATACACAAGAATTTGGTCTACTGAGAGAAAAATACAGATCACATCAGGCTATTTATACCGATGGTTCAAAAGATGGTGAGAGAGTAGCATGTGCTATTGGATCTACTAGAAAGAAAAAAATGTCAGATTCTCGGATTCTCTATCATGCCTTAAAGCGATTAAAAGTAGAAATTCAACTCATCCCACCATCTTGAAAATTCTACAATTATAGGACACTAGATTTGATCAACAGATAGATATTGTGTTTTCTTGGATGCCTAGTCACGTTGACATCAAAGGCAATACTGAAGCTGATGGATTGGCTAAGGCAGCTCTAGATGAAGAAGTTGATCCTGTTGCAATCCCATACAGCGATTTCAGACCTTCTATCTGCGCTTATGTAAGAAAGCTGTTTCAATCTTTATGGGATACTATGGGTAATAACAAACTTCACGAGTTCAAAAAAACTATTGGTTATACGCATCTGAACAGTCAGAAACGTTTCGATCAGGCCATGATTAGACGATGTAGGATCGGTCATACACGATCAACCCATGAATATTTACTAAAACAGGAGCCGGTCCCAAGGTGTATTCCATGTCACGAAGATCTCACGGTGAAACATATTCTCATAGACTGCATAGATTTTAAGATTGTAAGAGATACTTTTTATCGAGCAACTACGCTGGAAGATCTTTTTAGCCGAGTGAAAGAGGATTGTATTTTAGATTATTTGAGAGAGATTGGTTTGTTGTACAAATTTTAATGTTTGTACCTGTTTTAACTCATTAGTTTACTGAGTTGTTCAATTGAATACTTGGAATTTTGTTTGATCGTCGCTATATAGCTGAAATATTGCTGAATGCTACGTTAAACCTTAATTCTCTCTCTCCCATTTAGAAGTCTTCATAAAGAACCTGGTATGCAAAAGAACGATTGGAGCGATATGCAACAGGTAGGGAAAATTGACATCTGGCGACTAAAAAGAATCCATATGATTACAGGAATGCATCCCGCGGCCACTCACACTCAGACCCGAGAATACGGTAGTTTCTCGGGCGTAGCCTTAGTATCTCCACCGTGCTTCTATAGTTAATGTTTATGTGGATTATCCACACGGTCCCTAGCACAAGCTTAGGCGGAGTTACATACGCTGAGGATTGAGTATTCGCCTAGAATTCAATGAAAGCAAGGCCCTGCTAGGATTGAGTGGCAAGAGAAATAATATACTGAACTATATTATAATCGCAATGAAGTACCAGATTAATAAGCAGAAAGTAAGACAAGAGAAGCCCAACATATTTTATATTAAAATGGAATTACAAAAATTATACATTCAATCAAAACAGTGGTTGCTCAAGAACGACATAAATCTAATATGCATGTTTCGTGTTCCCGACTCCCACTGGATGTTAACTATCTCTTGCTTTGTCATTTTCCATTTAGCTATCTTGCTGATATTTCAGGGCCCTCCGCCCAGAAAAAAATCACGGCTCCTCAAAGGGCGTAAGATAACCTTCGGGGATTTCTCCTTTTTCTTCAAACACCTTCATTAATCCCAATAATGTCCGGATGAAGATCCATGGCCTTTAGAGCAAATGAGTGGTTGTACGGTGGACACACACAAACATGAACAAACAGATGGTTTCCTAAATTATAGAGATGTATACTTAATCTATTCAGTGTCGTCCGTCGTTATCCATGCCTGATAGCGATTGTAGTTCTAGACAATATATATTGTGGTCTGTTGAACAAGAGTTACCCAACACTGACTAGAAGGTTTGTAGATTTGTCATGCTTATGGGCTCTTTTATATAACTGACTGTTGTATGGTTTCTATTAGAACAAAGTAAATGTAAGAAGATTAATGCTGACCTTTACGAGAATAGTTAGTATGGTTAATGAACATTTGTATTTACTCGTATAGAATCTCTCCGCTATCCCACAGTCACTTTTGTTCAGTTATAGAAATAATACCTGACTGTCTCATTTACCATTGATCATTATATGGAAGGCATTGGCGCAATGACTGCTTGGCCTTGGTATCGCGATTCTGACATTTATCTTCCTGTTTACCAAGATCGCGATCAAACTTTTGTGAACCAATGCCATATAAAAGCATCAATAATGTACCAGTAATTAGCCCAGATTACAATAGTACAATAAAGATACTGACATATCTAACATAATACCAGCATTTTAAAGGTTAATATACCATCAGTGGATCTCGTGTCAGAACCCATACCAGTTACTCGTGTAAACTTATACTGAGTGATATTGTGCCCACCTGACGAATTAACATGATTAATTTAGACAAGAGAAAGTTCAGATGAGACCAGGATCAACTGTGTATTCAGAAACATTAATTAATCAGCGGCATCAAATAAGCGATATTATTAGTTATTCAGGCTTTTCCCAGGGTCTATGAAAAGTAATGACCCTCCCTGAAACTCATACACCCTGACGCCTCAGGGTGTATGAGTTTCAGGGAGGGTCATAACTTTTCATACACCCTGGGAAAAACCTGAATAACGAATTTATTATCTCGAAAGCATTTTTAAATTAACATATCGAATTATTGTATTAAAAAGGCAATATTTCTGAAACTTTACCACGGAAATTCAGCCTATATTTGTCCGTCCATATACGAAACCGATCTCCATTTGACGAAACCCATTGCCTATGCGAGTGCTGCAGGCGCGCAACACGAACGCAGAGCTGTGTCGATGTTCACTTTTGAAGCTAAATATAACCATTTACAAGGTATGTGTGTCTAAAAGTTTGATTGAACGTAATGCAGCAAGACTTCCTTTCATCAAATATCAACGGTTGTGTATAATGTTGTGTGTTGATTTCGGGAAATGGTCTTTGAAAGCGCACAACTCGCCGACCATGCATGGCTCGATACCGGTTATGCACAATTTTCGCTTGGCCGGAAAACGCTCCATGTTAGTTATTCTCGACGTGCGAGAAGTAGAATACTCAGATTATGGTGGCATTCTGGCCAATATTATGGTATCTCACGCCAGAAATATTAGAAAATTTAAGTTTGAAGTTTTGAAGTGAAGATCCGCCATGTCTGTTTTCGCACGTGATTCGCATTTTTTATCCCCTGGAAGCCCTTCAATTAGAGGTACCGTTCGGCCACACCGTCCAACATGGGTCAGTATACCGCAGTAAGGTGATTGGCCAGATCGGTCAGACGCTGACATGGAAATATGCGGGTGTACGGATTTTTACACCCTGGTGAATTGATCAATGGAAATGCTACGATTTAGGTTGAGGGATAAGAATATCCATTGACCCCTCGAATTTTCCTTCATCGTTTACTTGTAATATGTTTACTACGCAAGTCACCCGTGGTGTATTTCAAATACCAGATACAGTGTGATCGATATTCACCACGAATGACCTCTTTTCCCCGGATTAGGTGAATAACCGGCATGCACTTTATCACTTTTTTCAAATTTCCCTTGTATCGTAGACATCATTGCATTTAAACATAAAAACAAAATTCAGCCTAACCAGTCAGTTACATTTTTATTAAATTCAAATGCTAACATACTCGTAAATAGGAGAACTACTGTGTTTTATTACCTTTAGACATGATGGAAACCTTTCCTCTTCGTTTTTGAGCTCAGTGGTAGGTAATATGTAAGTATGTTATTTGTCGTGTTACCTGTCCTTATGCAGTCTGATGGCGTATTTATCAAACGAGCCACACAAAAGATGTGTCGCTTTGCTCACTCGCGTTTATATGATATTTTTAGCAAGCCAGATAAATTCTCTACCAGACTGCAAAGAGACAAATGACGTAATCGTCAATTATAAATGTGTACAGCGCTGTTGACATTTTGACCGAATTCCAACGACTCAAGCTGCATCATCAGGTATTGTCACGAAAGGACATCCGTGTAATTTGCTCTAAACGATATTTGTTGTTTACACGTTTTTTAAATACGATATAATCATCGATACGTTTAAGGTAATTGGGTCTCAAAGAAAGACAAATCATCGACCAATTCCATCCTTACGCGAGGGACTTAAAGTCACGAAACGTTTTCTTCGTCTCGTGAATCTGTAGCACTTATCAGTCATGACAGGTACGAATTTTAATAACCTTTCCAAATTGAGTAACAAAATGCTTACTTTAAACGTTTCCTTAACGAAAGCATCAATAACATTACTCAGACTGTTGATATGTTGTTAATGTTTAATCGTTAATCTGGAGATTGTTTATTTTCGTTAGCTGAGTATGCAAGTTTTTACGTAATATTATGACGGTTACCTTCTTCCTTAGTTTTCACACAAAATTGAAGACAACTAAAGGGACGTGTAAAATTTGGTTTTCTACGTTGAGATTCGCACATAATTTGGCTAATTAACCTAACTAAGAATCTTCAGTTACGTTTAATTATTTCATACGTAATCTTCAATATCTCTTGAATAGTATGATAGCCTTATTTAAGTTTCGAAATCCTTCGTTTTGGGAGCGAAAAGCCGGTTGAAAATACCTCATGTTATATTCAATAAGAAATGTAACTCATGTACTCAATTATTGTACTTTGATACGGTTTCTAGTAACTCTTATGATCATTTTCAACTGTTTGTTACTGTTTTCAGTAGTAGCTTGGCACTCTGTTATTGCAAACAGTCCTGTTATTAAAAAAATGTGTTTTCTTGTGACAGCTTGTTATTGGAAGCAGTAACCCTACTCAGTTGCGTGTTCTACTTTTCGAGGCGTGCTTTTATATTGTTGACTTGCTTTCTCTAACTACAGGAATGTTCTTGCAAGAGATGGCTTTATTACAACTGTATATCGCTTGACCGAATTTTGAGGTGAACCATGCCATAGAAGTTGATTTCGGGTATCAAAATCTCATACAATCGTGATACTGGACAGTATCTTCGCCGAGTACATGTTTGATCTATGAATGGTCTTGAACTAAGCCTACCAAAATCAAGAAGAACAATAAAATATCTACATGGTGACAGGAGACGCACGAATGCGCTTTGAACAGCGAAATCTAACACGGAAAGGCAATAATCATTCGGGGCAAGTTGAGATCAATTGTGCTATATGGTATGTAAGATAACAATATGGTCAGTTTCTGTGGAGACGAACACTGGATAAGAAATGCTACAGCATCAAATATTTCTGATAACGACCGGCGTTCCGTAAAACCGTTTACATGCACATACTCGAAGACATTATCGCCTGATTGTTCCCAGGAAATCACGCGACCAGTGAGTCTTTTATCGGAAACTGGGTTGTTGCCATCGACCTTTAATCTGCGAACAGGTCTTCCTTGATCATTTGTAGTATCGCGGATCTAGCTGAGGGCGATTTATTGCTGTACCACCGACCAAAAATATGTTGTGATACAGGCCGTATGTAGATTCTTATCAAACGCTTATCCAGAACGGGATTAACTGCCTCAAAATTACAATCGTGTCGTGAAGTCCAATCGCATGGACACCCAACATTTTTCTTCGAAAATCGATAGGTCTTGTCCAGTGCAGCAAGTCCATGGTGTGTTTCCATGAATCACGAGGAAACTCCTGAGAGGACTTTTCCGGCTTCTACCCCGTCCGTCCTTGTATAAAGTCCATTACTGCATCCTTTCTGCAATAATGGCCATAAGGACTAGTTTCAATTCTCTTAGTTGTTCAAAGATTTCATCCAAGGCAAAATTGAACCTAAGTAAACCATAAATAACAGCGTGTGACACAACTTCTTATATTACAAATATATCCTTCTATCCTCCCCAGTGGCGTCATTGCGCACAAGAAATGAAGTCATCGTAGATACACTACAGGTTGCTGTATAGGGTGTCTAGGACAGTTTTGATTATTACGCACCATCTGTTAACTGAGAATTCATGTCAATTTTCGAAATTTATTATCCTGATACAAGCGATAGATCCGACATTCAGTAGGCATCTACTGCCGAAGGGATTTCCGGATTACCAGTATCTTCGCATCTTGAGTAGGGAAAATGTGTTCAGATACCTAACTGGAATATTGAGGCACAATATCTATTGTCTTCAGATGCCGTAATGACGCGCTACATTTATCTAAATTTTATGCAGAACATGCAATCTTAGCCAGCATTGGACGTTAAAGAGGGTTAAAACATGGTGTAGATTCGAATGTAAAATAGCATAGATCTGTCTATGCATATATCGGGATTCAAACAAATCATATAAGGTTTTCGCACTGTTCGCATTTACGGAAATATCACTGACATGCCCAATAGCGTACACTCTTTGTGCAAAGTAACGTATGCGCTACCAATGACGATCCTCAAATGACCAAAGAGGTACAACAAGCTGTGTCATCTGAATACAAATTCTATCAATCATAACTAAAATATGTCAAGATATAGCGTAGTTTCAATCATATTGTCCAGTATAAACAATCGAAACACCCCAACACATGCTATTCTTGAAACATCTGTATTTGGAAAAAATCACTGAACGTAATAAACATCCCCAGAATTCTTAATGTCCTAGAGGTTCGCAGTGCTGTACTTAATTATTTCAAGCTCACAGAACCTCCGTGCATTTCTTACCAGTACACACTACATGTAGATCAATAGCAAGTAATATTTTGAATACCGATCAGAGTTTGACCGGAACGAATACAAGTCCGGTGCCTATTCGTGTGACTGTGAGTAGTCGACATTCATCTATAAACCATATAGACATATGGTAATCTTTATGAAGTGTGCAATATGAACCTTAAAATGATCATGATGAAGGGACCAAAATATAGTGAGCCGAGGAATATCTATCTCATGGTCGACCAAAAGATAATCCTTAGCGCACTTGAACACTGCGTTGTTGAGTGGTCGAAACGAGAAAAAGTAGAGTATACAACACTCGATGACTGATTGGGTCTTGCTAAAGGCAAAGCGAAACAAACATTGAGAGACCCCGGTGTGCAAGAAGTCCTTACACACCTCCAAAAGTAAAATTGTTATTGTTCCAACAGGTAAGGCTGAAAATAATATAACATTTATATGTAAATATTACTATTACCAGGTGTTGGTTAGGTTGAGTATAGCTATTCCATCTGCATCTATATCGACTTACTCCTCCAAAGGAATTACTGTGGAGGATATATTCAACAAACACAAAGGGTTTCTCAAGGAAGGGGGTATTTCCCTTCCTATACCACTCATACCGACATACCAAAGTTGTACTGGACTCCCAAAATGCATAATACACCACACAAAGCTAGATTTATAGCTGGTTCCAGAATATGTACAACTAAACTTCTATCTACTTAGTTGACAAGAGCAGTTCGAGAGAGAGAGAGGAAAGAGAATTAAGGTATAACGTCGCGTTCAGCAATATTTCAGCTATATAGCGACGATCAAACAAAATTCTGAGTATTCAAGTTAATAACTTAGTAATCTAACACATTAAAACATACACACATTCAAAGGTATACAACAAACCGATTTCTCTCAAATAACCTAATGGATTTAGGAAAGAGAGAGAGAGAGATAGAGAATTGAGGTTTAACGTCGCGTTCAGCAATATTTCAGCGATATAGCGACGATAAATTCTAAGTACTCAAGCCAATAGCTTAGTAACCCAACACATTAAAACATACACACATTAAAACTTATGCAACCAACCGATTTCTCTCAAATAACTCAAGATACAGTCCTCCCTCACTCGACTAAACAGATCTTCCAAAATAGTCGCTCGATAAAAAGAATCTCTTACAATCTTAAAATCTATAGAGTCGATAAGGATATGTTTCACTGTGAGATTTTCGTGGCGTGGAACACATCTTGAGACTGGCTCTTTTTTTAGTAAATGTTCGTGAGTCAATCGTGTAGGGCCGATTCTACATCGCCTGATCATGGCTTGATCGAAACGTTTCTGGTTAAATCATTTTTGGGGAACTATTGTGCTGCCGTTTCAGGAAATTCAGATGTCAAATGCATGTGGCTACTTAAAATTTCTTTCGACTCTCTATACTACTTTTCGTCACCAGGATCTCATTGAACATTTTAGTTCATTAATAATATCGGTGTTTAATAGAACTGGTCACCGGTATGTTAATGTCAGGAGCTACAAGCTGGCTTTCTTCAGTGGATATCGTTCTTGGGATGTTTATCGGTTTATAGAGTTGCTTGGACTTCTCGTTAACAATATATGTGGGCAATTTAGCAATACCGTATACCAATGGGTACAAATTGTGCACCACTTGCAGACCTGTAACTGTTCTCGTATGAATATGCCGATACGCAAAAATTTCAAAACCATTCCAAAACCCGTTCATTCTCATTCACCAAACGCTAAATAGACAGCAACCAACATCTGGGTATCGGCCATCTTTCCTTTCGGTCACGTGCAGTAGTTTGACAATCATGGTTAGTATGAAAAATCTGGTTACCTCAGAGCTATTACGGCACGGCACGGATTACAACACATATAAGGGAAGTGGGAAGAGGTGCCGACATACTGACTGCGTCATATGACTTCACAGAATAGTCTTCTGGTAAACCTATTCTAAAGCACATACCAAGAACCTAACGATTCGTGATATGTGTTGTATCTCAGGTACGCTTTTATTGTACCTGTTCATAACCGGATAAAGAACCCCCTAACTTTCAAGAGGCGTGGTGCAAATCGGCAGGGGAACAAGGAGAGTAGGGACGAAAGTGACACAAGCTGTTTATGAGCGTAGCAAGACAACTTGATGGTCCAAAAATATCAAATCCATATGAACATGAGGATCTTGAAGTACGAGGGTTCATACGGACCCTAGCCCCGGGTTAAGCGGAATTAGGCACAAGTTACGAAACGTAACGCTATAGATCCTGCACGCTGCGCTCGTATTTTGCTATCAACATGCGATTAAAACTTATGTAACAAAACTTATGTAACAAACCGATTTCTCTCGAATAACCCGAGATGCAATCCTCCCTCATCCGACTAAAAAGATGTTCCAAAGTAGTCGCTCGATAAAAAGCATGTCTTACAATCTTAAAATCTATACATTTGATAGCATTGTGTGTGTGATCCCTCGACACATTATTGAAAATGTCCAATCTGGTCGCCTTCATTTGTTAATGGTAAGTTATGGGCCTCGATTAGCAAACTCATTCGATATTACCTGGGTTATCAAAAGGACACGTACTAATCATTCATATTTTTCTTTTCCAAGATTTCATCGTCTGCGTTAAATGGTTAGCAGCAAAAGGACACGTACTAATCATTCATATTTTTCTTTTCCAAGATTTTATCATTTGCGTTAAATGGTTAGCAGCCCTCAATAACTGGGATACAGACAACATTACACAAGATTTCAAATATCACTTTTGATGCAGTGGATGTCATCACCAGACGAACACGGACAAATCAAGTTTGTAAGAGCTGTGAGCCCGCCACTTGGATTACCATCTTACGCATATAACGATATTGAATTACTATTATTATCTTGCCAAGATAAGATGGATAAATTAAAACTAAAATTTTGTTCTTCAGATCTTATTTCACTACAAATTTCATTGCCATACAGTTATCCTCGAATCAAGATAAAAGCAAATAATAATTATTCTTTTGTGGTAGTAGAAAGTTTGTAAATAAATGAGAAACTGTATTTAATTCATGATCAAGTGCAAAACAGTATATTTTCATTTCATCCACACGGGCGACGTTTTTTATATATTTTTTTTCCTCATAATATAGCTGAAATATTGCATGAACTGCAGATTTGTAAACTGCGTCAGACTGTAGCTTCGCATCGGATTTTTATCTGTTTAAAGTGAAGTTTTAAGTGTTACTCAGTTCAGTACTTATAATTGACGTAGGAGGCCAGAAGAGTCTATGCCATATTTGCTCGATAGATGCGCTACATCAAATCCAAAATGGACTACAAGAACATCTAAACAGAACGGTATACAAAGGTCAGAGTGTTAAACTATAAATATCGGTCAGTTGACTTGAAATGATGTCATCCTTGGACACTAATATGCAAAATGTCCCTTTTGGCAAGCAATACGTTCGCGCTTCCTCGATTTACTCTTCATCCGGTAACAATACGTTATAAGCCTCGTTTAACAAACTTATTCGATTATACGTAGGTGGTCTGAAAGAGAAAGCCATCCTTCATACTCTTTGCTGCTAAAGGTTAGGCCGTTTACGCCTACAAGCTGTGAATTTCAACAGGTAATTATCAGACTACAGGGCTTGTTGTGCAATCTCGCCTGAAGGGTCCCCAGGTATAACCTCAACGAGAACATTTTCAAGATTCCTTGCATGACGGGCCTCCTTTAGGAAACTCATTTGATATTACGTGTTTGTTCAATAGGACACCTAACAATCATCCATAAAAAGTTCTTTCCAAGGTTTGAAATACCATTAATAATGCAGTGGATGACATCATCACACGAACACGGACAAATGACTACATAACGACCAATCATTCTACTGCCAGACGTAAACCCGGGGCCATGAGACGTTTCTAACCTGGAACTGTGAACCCGCCACCTGGATTACCATCCTACGTATATAACGATATTGAATTGCTATCGTTAGCTTGCCAAGTTAAGATGGAAAAATTAAAAACTACAATTATGTTCTTCCGGTCATTTTTCACTAACAATTTCATTGCCATACAGTTATCTTCAAATCCAGATAAAACCAAATGATAGTTATTCGTGTTTTTATTTCATGATCAAGTGCAAAACAGAATGTTTTCATTTCATCCACACGTGGATTTTTTTTAATTTCTCAAAATTTAGTGGCATGAACGGCAGAGTTGTAGACTGCGCCAGACCGTATCTTCGCGTCGGTTTTTACCTGCGAAGAGTGAAGACTGTTTTAAGAGAGACTGACTCAGTTCAGCACTGCTAATTGACGTAGGAGGCCAGGGGATACGATGCCATATCTGCTCGATACATGCGTTACATCTAATTCAAAAGAGAGTAAAAGAAGTAGGTCAGAGTGCTAAGCTATAAATATCGGTCAGTTGTCTTGGATTGATGTGTTCCCTCGACACTAATACACAAAATGTTCCATCTGATAAGCATTATATTCGTGCTTTCTCGATTTCCTCTTCATCCGGTAACGGTACGGTATGGGTTTCGTTTGACAAACTCGTTCGATTATACGTAGGTGGTCTGAAAGAGAACCCCATCCTTCATACTCTTTGTTTTTAAAGGCTTGACGTTTACCTCTAAAAACTGTGAATTTTCTCAGGTAATTATGAGACTACAGGGCTTAATTGTGTAATCTCACTCGAAGGGTTCACGCATACAATCTTAATGGGAACGTTTGCAAGATTCGACTTCAGCTTGCCTCTGTAGATTTTCCATACAAGATCGAGACGTTGTTTGAAGCTGGTGTTTATTCGTCGATTGATATCAATATATAGCAAAATGACAATCTAAAGTCAAGCGCAGAGTAGTTCCAAGAAGCCAGATGATAAATGCTTCTTGAACTCTGTTCAACAGTTACACTTATTTTTATCCGAAGCTGTATACGCTTGAACACTTAACAAAAAAAATTTAACATATCCAATAATGGTTAGATATAGTGTTAATAAGAGGCGATTTACCAATAAGATATTTATCCTCATTATCAACTCACACGTGAACTGTTTATTCTGAAGAGCACACGTGCTTTTTTAATATAAAATTAAGATTACCTGACTCCAGTGATGTAGGCTGTAATTAAAACCTACCCAGGACCAGCACTGAATCCTGGTTGGATTGTTATCGCTCATTTTAGAACACAGGCATGAAAGCTAACCTCTACTGTTCGGTCAATTTGGTGAAATCTATAGCATCACATGCAGAACAAGCGCTGGATGAGCGTAAAGACCTCCGTTGAGGCAACAGGGTCCGTACGGGAATACAGCACTGAATAACATAGGGCCGGATGCCAAGCTCAATTTTGCATTTGTTGGACGTCACCAATGGTAATTAACCTGGGATTGAGCATGTCCAGCCAGGGATGTGGAAGTCACATTCCCCGCCTTCCCACCCCCACCTGCCTGAGAGGATGCCCCCACCCAAGTCAAGAAGTTAGCGGCAGAAATGAGACCCTATGTGCCTAGTACCAACTTGCTTGTGATTTTGTGCTATAGGCCCTACACATCAACACTTCATATCTTATATGTATACAGTATAGCATCATAATTGAGAGAATCCTCTACAAAACACACCTGATTTTACCGACAATCCGTTCTGATCTGTCTCAGTATCATGTGATGATGATCCAATGCGCTCGGTGCAATTGTGTATACTGGTGTTACAGGTCACCTTCACCATACTGTATCAATGACCGTGGATTGTACATGTATCACATTCATATTAAATGGTGATGGCTGATGAGAATATTGCCCATATGGAACAAATGGCTGGATTCCAGCAAATAAAATGTTCATGTTAATCATAAACAACATACAATTAATAATATTATCAAATAATTATGTTTATTCCTTGTCGACATCAATATATTACAGACAATATTATGACTGAATCATGGTAACAGATATTCAAGGGTATATATGTCTACTCTAAACTTAAGGAGACTCACGATGCTTATTATATTATGTTGTAAAATTCACTTGCTAATCTCGATTATGTTGGTTATTGTGAAAATAAATGCAGTTATGAAAATAAATTTAGTATGATTGCCCATTGCCCTCAAATTAGGAATATCTTCAGCAGCTAAAGTTTAGCCAATCATAACAATATATAACACCATGGTATTGTTGTAATATCACCCAGGTATTGATCTTTGGTTAAGAATTAATGTAATGAGATGCATATACCTGTTCTTTGTGTTATTCTGTATGCAGTTCATACTGTATGTATTTTATGCATGTACATATACCAGAAGTGGAATAATAATTTGAATAAAAAGATCAAAATATGTTGGAAATGAAGTTTTTGTTCTAGAAGCTAAATCATTTTAGGCACATTCAAGTCCTCACCTGGTCAAGGGAGATAATTTTGTAAATTGGTGCAGACTAGAAAGTTTTGTGACTTTTGATGATATTTGTGGAGCATGCTGCAGGACTACAACTTCCATGGATCTGATATTATCCACACAATCCCATTCTACATGATAGTTTTGCCATCGCACCGATAAACTGGGTCCCATCATTTATGTGTTCTAGATCCAGGAGCTATTGGGAGCTGCAGGTTTTGTAAAAGTTAGATCCAATTATTCTGAGTCAAGGAATGAAGTCTGGCATGGTTGTTTTAAGTTAGAACTGGGCATCCTTGGAAATGTCTGACCGATTGACACATATATCACACTGCAGGTGGTCATTACATGTGTAATATTTATTTCCTGAGGAAT
Source organism: Hanleya hanleyi (assembly GCA_036873755.1). Taxonomy (NCBI): domain Eukaryota; kingdom Metazoa; phylum Mollusca; class Polyplacophora; order Lepidopleurida; family Hanleyidae; genus Hanleya; species Hanleya hanleyi. Next base: position 5,934 of record JAVTVY010010930.1, on the reverse strand, counting down.
CAGCTGATATCCAATGGGTTGTGGCCAATCACTGGCTCTGATTTTTACCACCTCTGACATTCCACACATTTCTGACACAGCTGAACCAATCGATAGTCTGTATTGGTTTTTCCATTTCATCCAGTACATCCATTGTGTAACAGTCCTGTTGCATCTGATATCCATGACCTGCAGGTTGGAATCAATGGTATACATAGTTAATATCAAAACTCACTTCAATGAAAATGTTGATGGCCTTCATTATATTTCATTCTTTCGTCATACACAACAAGATGAAATTCATTATACCAGTTCGCACCTTTCATACGTGTACTTAATAGAACTGGGACCTGACCATGTTACAAGAATTTGCAAAAGTATGAAATGACAACTGAGTACCATGAGAATTTAATCCAATCTATGAGTGATCAATAATATGAATCCTCTAGAACAATGGTGGATCTTGACCACTGGTTAAATTGGAGTTCAATGATGTTCATGTTAGTGGCATGAGCATGATAAGAATCCAGGATATTATAATCTAGAACAGGATTGTTTATTGATATATTTATTGATTTACGTTTTGTCTAATTGTCTTCTGTTCAGATCATTTGGCACCTGAAATGTATATCATGATCTGTTTCTTTCATCCAGTGATAATGTCTTTTTGGTTCCAGATCATGGGGGGTGAACAAAGCATGTGAAATGTGGTTGTATGGCAAATAAATGCCCAGTGGTATGGGCTTAAAATTTAAAAAAAAACAATTTGGGAACGGTTCTATCTATGCTATCAGTCAAAAATCTCAATATGTAAGCCTACATGTGGAATGTAGACACTCCTTTGATTCAACTACAATTCAGAATAAGTTTTCAGAATATCAGGTTTTAACAAGCAAATTATTTTTCATCAAAAGATATCTGATGGTGTATGTGCAGACTTGAAGATTGTGTAAAATACTAATGGCCTGCCATAATAAATCAGTAATTATACATGTAGTAGGATAGAGACACATGTGGTTTCGTTTGACAAACAATAAACTGTGATTTGATGCTTCATTACAATAATGCTGGTAAATTATATTTGATAAATGCACAAGAAATTAATGCCAAAGCAAAATTTAGAATAACTTGTTTTTAAAAAAAAACAGGCTGTGGGTATCATCAACTGAAAGAAAAAAAGTATCAGAAAAATGAAGGCATCGTCGATTGTGCTGTTGTCTTCCAGTCAGTGCGTGCATGACCTCCCGTGGATTTGATATGCAACAACAACAACTTGGACTATTTGGTTGGCTTCGGCATAAGTCATCAGCCGACAAATACTTTGCGATATATAGAAATGACGAGTGATATACTAGGAATCATTGTGTTGTAATGACATAGAATGGCGGCAATAAACTTACCAGAAAAACGGCAAAAAATCGCATCGTCCATCTCTACAAGCCGCCATGTTGAATCTTCCGCTGAAAGCGGCCTCCCATTACGTGTAAATCGTGAAGCATGATGGGAGGTGGAGCCCGACTACAGAAGCAAGGCCCAATGAAATGCATTGCAATGAGGGTTCCCCATTAGTTCAATAGTGTCCTAAAACATTGCCTCAAAATTTCGTCGTGAACCATGTCAAACCCTATTGGAAATCACATGAGTCGTGGGTTCCCAATATGATAATTATTTGGCGGGAGATTTCACGTTGCATTCCTAGACAGGCAGGTAAAAAGGAAATTCTGGCCATTAACTGACCTTCAACCTGTCTTCGTTACAGCATAATATATATACACGTATCATAGAATGCAAATTTATATTACTGAACTGCCATCGATTTTCAGTAATCAACTTGTACTATACTATCAACTTGAAATAATTTAAATCTTAAATTACTACTGGTCCATGACCTGAAACTTGACTTCAGAACAGACAATAACAAAGACGGCAGGGTAATTGTAAATCAGAGGAGTATTGCAAGACGTATCATATATCACATCATATTTCACAAACCGAGATACATTACAAAAAAAACAACAATCAGATACAAATGTTTTTGCAGTAGACGAGATGACCACGTGAACAATGTTTCGTGTCAGATGTAAACCCAGAGGACATGTGAACAAAACTGGGACATCTCAGGCATTTTAAAGATACAGAATTACTATTATTAGCTTATGAAATTGGGAGGGAGAAAAGCTACAATTATGTTCTTCAGATCTCATTTCACTGAAAATGTCATTGTCATACATTTATTTTCTAATCAAGATCAAATCAAATGGTAGTTTTTCGTTTGAGTAATTTCAGGTTTGCATAGCATTTAGCAGCTGTTTTAATGACATGATTAAGTGCAAAATTGGATATTTTCATTGCATCACTACGTACATTTTTTAGATATTTTTAATAGAATATGAAAACAGTGTACCACATATGGTCATGATGAATTAGATTCAGGACAAGTTTGATACGTTGGTGCGTTATTCTTCCTATGATTGTTATTATGATAGAATTGTTCCAGTCGTATTGATATTCCGATAAAGTAGAGTTCTACAAACAGCACAGTTCTTCAATAGTGAATTTATTTCAATAGTTTATGTATAGGCTCTAACGAGTATATCATGATAAATATTCTCCATACTTTGACCCCTTCTTTTCTTATGCTTACGTCAAATTATGCTTACTTATCTCCTTATGGTCAAATTATGTTTGTATCAACTACATATAACAGTATATCCAATAAAAACTATGTGTAACAGAAATAGTCTGATTTGATAACTGCGCTGAAATAGCTGAAATATTGCTGAACGCGACATTAAACCTTAATTCTCTCTCTCAAGCTAGGAAAATACACGAGTACTACAACAGTATTGGAGTTGAAGTCTAAATTCAGGGACTTGCTCAATGCAATTGGAATTTTGTGATGTCATTTTTCCCAACTGTGAGCATAAATATACGCCGGAATATTCGCAGAGCTAAAATAGAACATTCATAGAGCTTTCCGAGTTATAATATTGATTATTCATAGTTTTATGCAACTTTCATTGTGAACATCAGGCACCAGAGGCGATACAACCCCTCAGCCCCTTAACAGTCCAGACCTTGATGTTTTTATGGGCGTAGGAGTTTTGGTGCATACTATAGAGTTATGGCATTTGTATACACTTTTGTGTGAATCACTAATTGAATCATTAGGATCAATAAAATCAATATCTAGCTTCAAAGGCACTTTTCTGAAGAAAAAAAACGATGCGGGAGGGAGGCTTTTCACTTATTTTTTCCGTTTGTCCAGACCAAATATAGTCATCTTTTCTGGCAAACCGGTGCAGTAGTTTAATACAATTTTCATAAAACCAACAATGTTCTTTGACTTACCGGTACCGTACCTTCAACAATACTATTTCCTGCAAATAAAACAAACTATCACTTCTTGACTCAATGTTTAAGTACATAATTTTGGCAAAACTTTGAGAGGGAAATGTGTAAGTACGACTAAAACAATTGTAAGAAAATAGGGATGATACGGTGGCAAAAGACTGAGGCAATGCCTGTGAAGCTATCAATTTATTTTAATCGACCTTGGTAATCTTGTGACGATGTGCCCACATTGATAAGTTGGAAAAAACGAGATTTACTGCTTGACTCGTGAGGTATTAGCTGGTATGAAAATGGAGGGGACTCTTTGTTATATATGTTTGGAAGTGTGCTTACGTGATCCCCCCCACCCCCGCCCCATAATCACGTTTCGCGCATACTGTACACATGGAGAACCCTTTGGAAATTCCCGGAAATCAACCGGTGCCACCTGTAGATACAAGTGCACGAAACGCAATCCCTAGAGACATCTCGGCACATCTGCATAACAGATGTGAGAAGAATTTGATAAGGGGTCCTCAAATTATTGCCCGGAAATTAAATTTAGTTTTTGGTGGCACCATCTGTAAGTGCAATTGGGCAAAACGCAATCCCAAGCCACAGCTTATGGTATGTTATATATATATATCAAATTTGAGAAGAATCCGATGAGCGATTCTGAAGTTATCGCCTTGAAATGAATGGCGGCGCCACCTCCAAGCACAAGAGGGCGAAACGCAAACCCAAGCGACATCTCATTGGAGCGATATGCAAGAGATGGGCAAAACTGACGACGTCTGGCGACTAAAAAGCAACCATACGCTACAGGAAATTAGTCGTCGACACCCAACAGTCAGACCCGAGAATACGGTGGATTCTCAGAGGTACGCACCTGTACGCACAAGTGTGCGAAATGCAGTCCCAAGCGGCCGTTCATGGCATGGCATATACATATCAGATTTGAGAAGAATCTGATGAACGGTAACGTTCTCAAGTTATTGCCTGGAAATGAATTTCGGATTTTGCCATCAGGTAGCGCCACCTGTTAACACAAGTGGACGAAATGCAATCCCAAGCGACAACTAATGGCATGTTATTTGCAAACCAAATTTGAGACGAATCCGATACTTGGTTCTCAAGTTATTGCCAGGAAACGGATATCACATTTTGCTACCAGGTGACGCTACCTGTAGTCATACGTGGATGAAACGCAATTCCAAGCGAAACATCATGGCATGTACATATGCATACCAAATTTGAGAACAATCCGACGAGTGGTTCTCAAGTTATTGTCCGGAAACAAATTTCGGACGAACAGATGGACGGACACAAAAACGGACAAGCGGAATCCAGTATACCCCCTACTATGTAGGGGGAACGGGTATAACAAGTGACAAGGTAGCCACGCAAATGTGGGAACAAATCTGTAACGCAGAGCAGGAAAGTAGTGCCACTGGAAAATTAATGAATACATGCACAAAATTAGATAAAAACAAATGTAACTTGAACATATCGGACCTGACACTATACACGAACATTAAAAACACAGAAACATGGACACTTTGAATGAGAAAGCTTCAGACCTCTTTCTTGTGGAGTAAGAACTATATCTTGTAATGCGTAAGCAAGACGCAGAGTCGGTCAATTTCTTCAGCATTTGAATATGTATCTGGTTGACCCTTCGGGTCGAATATTTGAACCCTAGAGTCAAACATAGATATTCAATGTTGGTTACCCCTACGTGACAAATTAGCGTATGGAGCATTTGAGTGTCTTACTTTAAGATACTGGGCACCAATTCTGTTTAAATTGCTCTAGTGTTTGAAGGTAGTTTACTGCCGGCTATGTCCGCTTACTATTGCTCATTCGATCGCTTCTCTAGTCGTCTATGCTTGCTATACTAACAGCTGGAACATTCGTTGCGGTTGTCTTCACAGTAATATATCCGATATATCGCTTCAATTTGGGAGAGAGACAGAGAGAATTAAGGTTTAACGTCACGTTCAGCGCTCCCATTTGGAAACATACTCGCGACTTTATACATGACTTTCACAACCCCTGCTGTTTTGCGCAGTGAGATCGGCTACAGCTACTGACACATGTTAATTCAATGTAAACTGCACTCATATCAGAACATAATCGAGTATAACTCTGTCAATATCTATCCAATTTTCATTTTGATTGGTGGTTACTGAAGAGATGCCCGTTTCAGGAATTGGAAAACATTTCCATTTAAATCATGGCAGAATATTTACCTGAGAAGATGCCAATTCACTGGGAATTTTTGCGAAATACCTACGCTCGTTTTTTTATTATGATTTTTTTCAAAAATTCATGTATATATATATTTCTCATCTAGAGTATTATAGGATTATGAAAATATAAATCTAATTTCTGTATCTTCAACCGTTTTTTGTAATGTTTAAAAGAAAACGTGTAAACGATCTTCGGCGAAAAACTTCCAGGGGCCGAGCGGAACATTCTGCGATAGGCCGAAAGATACAGTCACGTCGCCAATTCGGATCCAGTGTCACATCCCACCTACTTCCCAAAACATTGCTTCTTGCCATAACCAAGATCACGCGAAATCTTAAAACATTTGGTGCATTTGAACAAGTTGATCAA
>JAVTVY010010929.1:0-55836 GCA_036873755.1 Hanleya hanleyi | reverse complement strand
TCTGGCAGTAAATTGCACTGTGTGTCGTTATAAACTGGTAAAAAACTTGTCAGTAGGTTTATTTTGTACGTATAAGGCAATTATGACTGGAAAATCCTACCCTCTTTGGCTGTAGGCTTGGTTTGATGCTAATTATTTAATAAGCACATCTTGCACCGATATGGCGTCACAGATATCCGATCTCATGGCATGTTATTGACACGAGAAAGTAGTAGACAGGAAAATCACTTGATTGTATGTGTAATATATCATTTTATTGTAAAATATTTAATATATACATCCCGTATATATAATATACAGCAGCGTATGTCAGGATAATATCGCACATGTAGTATAAGTATAGTAATGATAATATCAAAAGCACAGTAAGGATAGACAAGAGTAACACAGTTACACTGTCAATTAAAGCACCAGTATTGATGGATCAGAGCAAGTTTAATAGCACAATGCTCAAAAAATGTACAGAGTCTGTATAATTAGTTGATGTTCTCAAGTAGGGCCTTCACGACGTCGGTGATATTCCGTTTCCTTTCGTCGTGGCTCGATCTATGTGGTCTCGGAGGAGTGGTGCGCCTGTGTGTTCTGGGTGGCGACGCTTGCCTTCTGTTATATCCTCTGTTTTGCTGGTGGTACGGGGCCTGGCGGTAAACCGGTCTGTTGCTTTCATATTTTCGTTGTACCGGTCGGTAAAACGGCTGACGAGCTTGATGTTGTTGTTGTCTGGGCTGGTGTTGTTCTATTGGTTTTGTGGTTTCTTGGGTCTTTGAGGCGGTGGGTCTTGGAATTTTGGAAGTTTTTATAAACTTCCGTAGATCTGCATCAGATTTCTCGGAGATCTCCTTTGCCTTTTCAGTTAACCGCTTTCTATATTCCCCATTTTCTTTGGTATTTGGTGGTATGTCAGCCAGGATACCTTCAAACAGGCTGGACATCTCGTTGGTGGTGCAGTTGATGTACTCCTCGGCTATCTCTTTTAGTCCATCCCGTGCGACCTGTTCGCACTTGAGTATCAATGCTTGGATTTTCGGGTCCACAAACTCTCGTGTGTCTTCTGCAGTACCAAGTCCTGGGACAATGTTGAATCTTATGAATCCCGGCCCAATTTTTGTGGCATTCGACAGTTTTATGGCTTCCCGCAACGTGCGAAATGGGTGTCGTTTCTCTGCGATGGACTCTGCCTTGGCGATTGCCGAGTTAATCATATGTTCCGACGGTACATTTGGGCAGGAACTAGTTTCTGTTGGATCATCCATGGGTGACATGTTGCACTGGAACATGGACATCGTCGTGGCAACTTCTGTCGCCGTCGGTATAAGTGAAGACTGTTCGGTACCGGTGGCTGATTCGTTGGTAGCCATACTGGTGCTTGGAGTTGGATTGTTCATGATTTTTGTTTTGAAAAGACCGCTAACACGAGACTTTTGCATAGTTTGTTTTGAGTCTGCGTTTTTCTCCTTATATGAGCATTGATTTTAGCATCCCGCTGTTTGAGTACATGTCACCAAAGCGATACTCGCTGTAGGTGTGAGAAAAGTCCACATGTGGTGTTCGTTGAGAATATCCGTCCGCCCATTCAAAGACAGTTGAAAGCCATACGAGACAACATGTTTGAATTGTCCATAGTTTCTTCTCGTTCCATACCTGTGGTTATGGATGGCTTTTAATTCACACATAGTAAAAACTGTGCTTTAATCATTACCTACTGTGCAGTTCTTTCATGACAGTGTATGGTGGTCAGACTTTGCGCCAATAATCAATGTAAGGATCGGCGTAACAGTAATTTGGCGGGTTTTTGTGGATACATCGCCTATTATATAGGAAGTGTATCCACATTTTCGCGAGACGTAAAATCAGATGTTTTTTCAAAAATGTGGATACACCTTCTATATAAGTGATGTATCCACATCTTATTTGCAATGTAAACACCTCTATAGAACTAAATACTCGATTCTAACTTTTAAAACCTAAATTTAAGAAATGTTTAGGTTGACTATTTCTACCGGGTGAAGTGCCGTCACAACATTTTTTGTTCAATTTCTTGCCCGACTTTCCAGGGCTAAATCGAAATCGGAAATACTTGCATGTGTGGCATGAATTCTTCTGAACTTGGTTAATTATAATTTAGAGATTTTAAGAGTACATAATTGTTTTTCTCCTCGTATTGATGGGAAAGAGATACTATATGTCCCAAGAAACTTGAAACAATCGGAACTCCAAATTTTACATCAACTGCAGGTGAAGAGTAAGGAAAAGTTTGATTGGCTGAAATCTGTGTAATAGCCCCGCCCAGCTATTATTCAACCAATCAGAAAATTGGACTCTACGGCCGTACAAGTCTCCAATATGGCTGACAAAAGCAACAAGAAGCTCCGCGAAAATAATAGCATCTCTTTCCCATCCATCTCAACTTCCACTCCTAAAACTCAGTCGAACAATACGATTATTTGAATCAGTCTAACAGATCGTAAGTACCTCCTGCGTTTTACTGTCAAAGATCGACGCCGAAAACTCGTTGGAGTTAGTTTTTTTTAGCTTCGTCTCGAGGAATCCGAAGTCGCGACTCGAGAACTTTTCATAATCGTACGGCTTTTATATCGATGAATTATAAAGTATAGCAGTCATTAAAGAAGTATCGCCGAAGTATCCACACTCAATAATTCACGCTTTTTCAAATGTGGATACAAATGTGGATGCCTCTCCAACAGGGAGTGTATCGGCGTGTATCCACAAGCGAGGAGCCACAGTCCAGCCGTAAAGCTGCCAAACAAAAACACGTTTGCTTTCTCAACATAGCATCTCTTTCCCATCAATAATATCCACATTTTATTTGCCCAGGCTTTAAAACACACTGTAATTCATAGAGTAGTATCCACATTTAATAATTTATGGGTTTTTTAAAATGTGGATGAAAAAATGTGGATGCCTCTCTTATAGAGGAAGTATCCACAAAAACCCGCCAAATTACCGTTACGCTTGATCCTTAAGCGAGTCCCCCAGGGGGGACCCATGATACACGTGTGAGGTCAGGGTTGGACACAAGGCCCGCAATCTCAGTGGTAAGTAATTGACCGTAAACACACCTACAGAATTACGGTGCTCGGTCTGACTCGACACTGTCTGCAGCTCTAAATTCTCCATGATATATTACACATACTGATATTACGGGAGCATATTGAGCACGAATAAAGTTGAATGCAGACAAGTGTTTCGGGTTTATTCGAGTTATTTTAGTAAAATAACTACACGTCAACCCTCATCAGGAGTCCAACGTATCAAGTCACAATGTTCATATTTTTGATTTCTTCAACATTTCTTTCAAATTCCTTCCTCTTCTGTATGCCATTCCTGGGTTTTCCCAGACTTTCGTTGTGTGTGATTCGGAAGATTTGACAAAATGCCAATATTTTAGCAGGATTTTCCTGATATATTTCATCGCTGGATGGTAGGTGGTGATGAAACGGATGGGTCTTTTCTTTATGTTGTTTATTTTCTTTTTTCTTCCCGTTAGGATCTCTGTTCTGTTTGTGAACAATCCTTCGTCAGTTTGAGATATTATTTCTTTACTGTTGTAGCTGCGTTTTGTCAATTTTTCTCGGAAATCAGTCAGTTTGTAACGGAAATCTGCTTGATTATTGCAGTTGCGTACATATCTTATCGTTTCACCTTTCATAAACGATTTGAAACTGGACGGCGGATGTGCTGAATTTCGATGTAGATACTGAAATGTATCAGTAGGTTTTGTAAAACACTTCACATCCAGAATGTGATTTTTTGTGTATCTTGGTCCTTTGAATATGGTAAGATCCAGGAAAGAGATTTCGGTTTCTGATATTTCATGTGTGAATTTGATTAATTCATGTGCTTTGTTAGCCATTTCGAAAAATTGCCTCATTTCAGCAATGCTTCCTTGAAAAATTATCATTCCGTCGTCTCTAAAACGTCTGTGGAAGATGATTTTATCCTTGTGTTCATATTGTCCGATTAAATTGTTGATGTGTCTGTAGATACAGATATCGGATAATTCAGGACTCGGGACGGCACCCATTGAGGCACCAATTATTTGTCTGTAGTTCTTTCCATTGAAGGTGAACTCATTCTTAGTGAGTATCAGTGTAGCAATTTCTACAATCAGTTCGATCTTCGGGCGTGTTATGTCATACACTATTTCTTCGTATTCCTCCAGTTCTGCTCTAAGAGCTGTAATCATTTCTGTAAAAGCGAGATTGGTATATAGTGACGTCACGTCGTAAGTGGCAAGGATGATATCATCGTTTGTTTTTATCATTTCCAAGTTGTTGATAAAATCCATCGTGTCAGATACATATGTGGCTTGTTTTTTCACAAGCGGTAGTAGAAAATGGTCCAGATATCTTCCAATTTTTTCAGTCGGAGAGTTACATTGTGAAATGATAGGTCGTCCCGGAACATTGACAACTAGCTCGGGGTCCGGGTTGGCCGGATCGAGTTTGTCTAGTACATTCTGTATTTTGTGTATCTTCGGTAATAAGTATAGTTTCGGCGTACTCTTCCCTTGAGTGGGATCATAGAGATATGAGTACGTCTCTTTGTCCAGATATTTGCCGAGTTGTAATCCATAATATCCAGGACTAATCGGTGCGTCTCCGCAATATTGATTGTGTCAATTTTCATATAATGAATGCCGTCATATAGTTGACGGTTAGCCTCTTTGATATAATCATCTTTGTTTAGAATTACAGTGGTATTGTTTTTGTCGGCCTTTGTAATCAATATCTGATCATTCGTGGCTAATGATTTGAGCGCCTCTCTCTCTCCTTTTGGTAAGTTGTTGATAGATTTTATCTGGAATCTATCGATGATTTCCATTCTGGTACTATATAGATAGTTCTCCACTGGATTATTTGCCAGCGGAGGCGTGAAATCCTTTTTATTTTTGAAAGGGTGTGGTTTGCTGTTTTCACCACTTGTGTCAGCGAAATTCTCCATAATGCGCAGATTGCGTTCAAACATATCAAAATCTCTCAGGATTGATAGCTTGCTGATTGTCGGCGTGGGCACAAAGGATAGGCCTCTGGATAGGAGCAAAACGTCATTCTCTGTTAAAGGGTATTTTGATAAGTTCCGAATAAATGATTTGCCTGCCTGTACCCGGTGTAGGCGCTTGACTTTAATATTTTCCTTCTCCAGTTGTTCTCTGGAGCGTTTGTATTGTGAGTGTCGAGTAATTTTCACTCGAGTCTTACTTTTCTTGTATAATCGTCGGGCCGGCATGATTAACCGTTGCCTGGTATGAAATAGACTTTGTCAAATACTTAGTATGTGTATCGCTTTGAGACTGTAACGATCGTCGGAGTTTTAATGTGAAAACACCGTCTAGGTTTAGACACGCATCGTACACCGTATAGATGTTTTAATTCAGTATTCACTTTATAGGCGAAGGAACTGATCACCACACCGTTTAGGTGTCAAAATCAATATGTACGCTTTATAAGCGATAAGATAGAAAAGACTGACTGTGTCTTCTCTCAGTATTCACTTTATAGGTGAAGGAACTGATCAACGCACCGTACAGGTGTGGGAAATCAACATACGCTTTATAGGCGATGAGATTTAAAGAAATCCTGTGTCTTCGTTCAGTATTCACTTTATAGGTGAAGGAACTGATCAACTCATCGTTCAGGTGTGGAAAATCAACATACGCTTTATAGGCGATGAGATTTAAAGAAATCCTGTGTCTTCGTTCAGTATTCACTTTATAGGTGAAGGAACTGATCAGCTTCTCGTTCAGGTGTGGAAAATCAACATACGCTTTATAGGCGATGAGTCAGACCGAGCACCGTAATTCTGTAGGTGTGTTTACGGTCAATTACTTACCACAGAGTCAGACCGAGCACCGTAATTCTGTAGGTGTGTTTACGGTCAATTACTTACCACTGTAAATATCTTTAACAAACTAAGAAATGTAACGTGTAATTAAAATAAAACATTGAGTTGATGGGCTGCAAAATCCGTACGGGAAGCGGCCCGTAAACTGCAATTTTAATCAATCAAAAATAATTTATTGATGGAATTACATTAAAAAAACAACATTTGTCTTTTCCTGTAACAGTTTATGATAAATAAAAATTGGCATTATTTTACTGGAAGAAAAAATTACCTAAATATTTAACCCACAACAGCTATATGGACAAGTAAATATAAGGGGGGGGAACATGACAGGGGGGGAGAATGACAGGGGGGGAATGGGACAGGGGGGGAACATGACAGGGGGGGAAAATGACTGTACTCCATCTAATCCTCTTATCCTATCTCGTTCTAATACGCAACTCTTTGTACTGTCAGCTGTGGTGGCATTCCTGGGAATTATTTACACTGCAGCTTTTTGAATATACAAGTCTACATCTACTCCCTGGTTAAACTAGTATATAAGCTGTAATTTTGGAAGAATTGTATCTCATTCTGTGATCACCGTCAACTGTGCTGCAAATTTGTTCCCACCCACCCACGCATTTGGAATTTTTTTATTATTATTATTCTTCTTTTTTTTCATATATTTGGTTTTTACCTAAATTCATCTTCCTGATTGTGGGTTAGAAGCTAGGTACAGTCAAGTATCTTGTACATGTATAAGCCTATCTAGATTTTTATTTAACAGCTATTCGCATTACCGTACAGCGGATAGTTTGCTAATATTACTTAGGTCTACTCTTTGTTCAACCAGTTTACATTTCGATCTGACTGTGCCTAGCTTCCATTTATCGACCAAACTTGTAAATAAACTTTGTATATACATTTGATTTGCTGGTGTTATTTGCTTTCTTTGCATTGAAGATTAATTGTTCTCCAGTTAGATATAATATTTGGCGTGTTTCACTCATAGAGCTAAGACACGAGTTAAATCTGTTGGCATTGCATCTCGATTACGACATTAACTATATGGTCTCAGACTGAAATTAGAGAATTTGAGGATACTTCTGATGTGGCTCTGCTATCTGCATCTGTGAGTAAGTCAAACGTTGTACCGTCCAAGTTATTGTAGCATATACTGGGTAAATAATATACTTGTGTGCTATGTTACATAAACATATGACTTGAATGTTACATGATTACTGCCAGAGTAAAATCAAAGGTTATAAACCATAAGAACTACTGTAATGATAATAATGGGGAAAAATGCACTTTATTAATTCTTAATTGAACATTATATAATTATGGAGTGACTTAATTTTGGGAGTCAATAACCTTCAGATTCTAAGTGTTTATCTTGTACAGGTCTGCCATTGCCTTTTTTTGTTGTACGGATGGGAATGGGCCAGGTTATGCAGTATATCTGATGACTCGCCATTGTCGAACCAATTAAATCTTGAACCGCTGAACTCTTGGTGTCGTGTTGTGATTCCATTGAACGAATGATTAGCGGTGAACGAACCACAGGTCACAAATGGCGTCGCCGACAGGATGGCGAGTGAGGACCAAGCTACATTCCAGAAAAAAGGGTGATGGTGGAGTGCCAGTATGTGTTGGAGAGAATCTACAGAACTCTATTCAGATAGTAGTGAAGAAACGGTTAACAGGAACATTTTGGGAAATAGACAGATGGTAGATGTACAAACATTTCAGACGAACAGAAAATCACACCAGAAAAATCAGCAAAGAAACATTCTTCATTAATGAACTGTGCAGTTATGAACTAAATCTGATTCAGTGAACAATTCAGTTAAAATCAAATCTCACAAATCAGATTTCTTCACAATTAGTGGTAACTCGGAACAGTGAGTGTTATGCTAGTGAAATGCAATTCTGTCACTGTACATGTTATATTGAATTACCAACTGTCATATGTTAATTTCAAAATCAAATCGCACAAGTCAGATTTCTTCACAGTTAGTGGTAACCCGGAAACAGTGAGTGTTATGCTATAGTGAAATGCAATTCTGTCACTGTACATGGTATATTGAGTTACCAACTGTCATATGTTAATTTCAGAATCAAATATCACAAGTCAGATATCTTCACAGTTAGTAGCAACCCGGAACAGTGAATGTTATGCTGATGAAATGCAATTCTGTCATTGTAGATGTTATATTGAGTTACCAACCGTCATATGTTAACTTGAACATCATATCGCAGAAATCAGAATTATTCACAGTTAGTGGTAACCAGGTTACAGTGAATGTTATGGTACCATAGCCAAATGCATATACGTCACTGTCAGTTGTTATTTGATGATCACAAACTGTCATTTCTGATGTTCAATCCATGTTTATTGGTACAAATGTTGATGGATGTGAATAGTTTGTGATATTCACCATGGTTGAAAACGAGGTCACCTTGCAGGACTTGGCTAATCAGGTGAAGTTGTTACAACAGTTAGTCGAGGAAAGAATCATTCAAAGGAACTGGAACGTAAAGTGAATGAAAACCATGCTGACTGTAGAGATCGTCTTATTTACCTACCAAAAGACAGGAAGGTTAAGATATTTACAGGGTGATACTGGGTTAAGAGTTGAAGACTGGGTTGATGACTGTAGGTCATACCTCGGTGCTAGGGCTTTGCCAATTAAGGAACATGTGGATTTTGTTATATCGCACTTGGAGGAGCAAGCCAGAGAGGAAATTCGTTACAGACCCAAGAAAACCCTGAGCAAATATTTAAGGTACTTTTGTCAGTGTTTGGCGACCAGTTCAGCGTTACCAGATTGTTGAGAGAATTCTATGATCGTAAACAAAAGGTGAGCGAGACACTTCGTACAGTATTCTCTTGCCTTGCTAGACCTTTTGAATAGGGTGACTAAGGTTGACCAACGTTGTGTTCCTCATCATGATAAATGTTTGACTGATCAATTCGCAGACAATGTGCTTGATCGGGACTTGAGAAGACATCTGAAGCACATTTTGCAGGAAAGGCCGGACTTGGCATTCCTAGATCTAAGAGAGGAAGCCATGAGGTGGGCAGAGGAGGATGGCAGTGTGAAAATCCCAAAGGTGAAAAGGAAAACGGTCTGTGAAGCCACTGCTAAAGTTGGCTCTGATCCAGTTGATGACAAGTTAACAAAAGGAACAGCAGAAAAAGATTGATGACCTCAATCTTAGTGTTCGATCTCAGCGAAAACCAAGAGATGGTCCCAAAGGGCAGATAATTTGTTATAACTGTTCAAAACCCGAGCGCATAGCGCGTAAATGCCCACATCCAAAGAAACCAAGGCGTTATCAAAGTAGTGATGGTCCGGGTAAAGAGAAATTTCCAGGAGAAAGTGGAAATACACACGGGGCAGACATTTCAACAGTGCAGTTAAATGAGACACAGAGTACTTCACTAGCAGATACTGTGCATAGAACTGTTGGTATATGCCCCACTACTGAAGTGATTATGGGTGGTGTGAAAATACCATGCCTCATTGACACTGGTTCAATGGTAACCTTGATCACCGAGTCGTTTTTCAAGCAGCATTTTGGATCTGAGGAACTCTTGCAGGCAGCTGGATGGTTGACTCTTCGTGCAGCGAACGGATTGGAGATACCATACTTGGGTTATCTGGAGTTGGACTTGGAGGTGAATGAACACTTAATCCCACGACGAGGTGTTCTTGTCATCAAAGATGCAGCCCAAGATAAGTATCCTCCAGGGATCCTAGGTATGAATGTTCTAAGTGAGTGCATGGATATCCTTCCAGTGCCGGCATCAGCCAAACAGGTTACCAGCGAGACAAAACAAGTTCTGGGTTTGGCGAAAGTCGCCGGTGGACGAGCTGTAGTGATCCCCGCGCAATCCATGAGCTTGCAGTTACAGGCAATGCTCAGGCTGATACTGTGGTGGTTGAACCACTGCGGGCAACTATCCTCACATCCCCAGTGGGATGTTGGTAACTAACACAATCAGTGAGAGATCTAAAGGAGAACCATTCAATGTTCGAGTGGTAAATATTGGAAGAGAGGATGTGTTTCTCAAGCCGTCTCAGAAGATGATCTAGGATTCACAGATATTGTGAAATGATGAAGTCCCTATTAAACAGCAGTATAGGAGAATTCCACCAAGCCAATATCAGGAAGTTAGGGACCACATTAGGAAGCTTTTGGCGAAAGGAGTTATAAGGCAGAGTAGCAGTCCCTATGCATCGCCAATTGTTGTTGTACGCAAGCGCGATGGATCAATTCACCTATGCGTCGACTATCGTCGCCTCAACCAGAAAACATGAAAAGACGCATTTCCTATGCCGGATGTGGAACAGAGCTTCACATCGTTGTCTGGTTCCAGATGGTTCTCGACGATGGATCTAGCATGTGGCTACAATCAAGCGGCCATGGTCTATTTGAATACACAGAAATGCCTGGATCCACCAACAGGCGGACACTGTTATCAATGAGGTGATGACTTGTTTGAGAAACAATGAGAGACCGAGCCATAGTGGGGGACAGTCCGAGTCCAAGCAACGATCACTTCTCCTGCGCCAACTGAAACGACTGATCATTGGAAATGACGGGATTCTTCGACGGAGAATTCATGACCTGATTCATGGCGAGATCCTACAAGTAGTTCTACCTGAAACCTTGAAGGAGCGTCTATTGCAGAATGTACATGAACGAGCCAGACACCAGGGTATCGAACGGACTTTCCAGCTGGCCCGTCAAAAGGTCTATTGGCCTTGTATGTTACAGGATATCGAATCGCACTGCCGCAGCTGTGAGCGTTGTCAGGTCGCAAAACTTCTTCAACCAAGAGTGAAAGTTCCTCTGGGAGCTCTGATTGCAAGCCGACCTTTGGAAATTCTAGCACTGGATTTCACGGTGATTGAGAAGAGCAGTGATGGGCGAGAAGATATCCTCGTCATGACAGACGTATACACGAAGTATACGCAAGCAATTCCGACACGTGATCAAACGGCACTTACCGTAGCAAAATGCCTTGGTTCACCAAGTTTGGTGTTCCCCTCAGGATACACTCAGACCAGGGACGGTACTTTGAAGCAGACATCATCAAGGAACTCTGTTGATTATATGGTATGGCCCATAGTCGCACATCGCCCTATCACCCACAGGGCAATGGGCAAGCAGAACATTTCAATCGGACATTCCATGATCTGCTAAGGACTCCACCACCAGAAAGGAAACGTCGCTGGCCAGAACATCTACCGGAACTGCTGTATATCTACAATGCTACACCAAATTCGTCAACAGGATTTTCATCATATTTCCTATTATTTGGACGTGATCCAAGATTACCAGTCGACTTTCTGCTTGGCACACCGGAGAGTATTAACGATGCTTCTGACGATCTGAACATGGGAGCTTGGCTCAGTGAACATGTTAAGAGATTGCGACTTGCCTGGAATAAAGCAGGGGAGCACCTCCAGGCAAGAGGAGATCGACAAAAGGCAAAAACTCAAGTAGGAGCCAATGCAACACCATTAGAGATTGGACAACGAGTACGCATCCGTGAGCATGGATGGCATGGTCGTCACAAAATACAGGACTATTGGAAACCTGCAGTGTATGTGGTCATTGACATTCCGGACTCCGATGGATCTGTAGTTACGGTAGAACCAGCTGATGGAAGTGCTGGAAAACGAACTGTACATCGTTCTGAGTGTAGGATCTGTCCACCTATACCAGTTTCAGATGTGAAGCCAAAACGTGATCAAGTTGTCAACCGTGACCCTGTTATTAGGAGACCTGTTCCATTGGAGGAACAAAGTGACTCAGATGAGGACATGGTAGCCATTGTAGTTCCTGAGGACACTGACAGAGTACATGTGTTTGAGGAGGATCGCAGACCAGCTGAGGACAGGGATAACAGTGTTGATTTCGATGATGAACCTGTGAATGGACCAAGTCGTCGATCAACTCGACTGACTAGAGGGCAACACCCGAATCTCCACCACGAGCCTCGATCAGTTCTTCGTCCGGACACAACCAACCAAACTCTACCGCAGACCGCAAATTATCAGGATGCTATTATGGCGCTGACCTCCCGTGTTATGAGGGAAGCTGGTAGGCTGCTACAGCTGGATCAACTATCCAACCCAGAGGATAGTTAGTGACATTCACATTAAGACAAATATGTTAGTTTTGTATTTCTTTTATGCTTACTTGCTGCAGAGCATCTCAACCCCCCCATCTCAGATTATATGTTCATTTCTGAACTACTGAAGAACACACTAATATGGTATCATGATGAGAACTACGATACACAAGCTGTATTATTTTAAATATGTTCAATGCATTGTTTTGAATGAATGTCACTGAGGACAGTGATCTGTCGCAGGGGAGAATGTGAGCTAGATGCCGATTAGAGCAACCTCCCTTGTATTGCTAAATTACATTGCTTGGTACATTCTCAAAGAGAGCCGTGTCTACCCGCGGGAGACCAAAGCGACTCTCATGTAAACTGGTGACATTTTTGAATCTCCAATCTCAAAGCGAGGCAGCATGACATCACTCGCTCGACCGGGACTATTTTCCAAGTGATCATATGACCACACACGTGACTCGCTAAGTTCCTCCCACGTCCACTCGGCTGGATTGCAAATTCAAATGATGAACAATCCACATGTGATTAGAAACAGCTGATCAATGTGTACATCTCAGATGCCAGCGCCATCGGCTGCATTTTTGCTCGATTTTCTTTTTTCTTTTTTTATAAGTAGGCCTTATCCCAACCCATAAAACGTGTACGATTGAATGAAGCTAAAGTTGGATACAAATAAATAGAGGAGGAAAATTGTAGCATTGTTAAAATGAATACTTACAACCTGGTCTTGCATTATTGAATTCAGGGGCGAAACAACGAAAGTTATCATAGGCATATCCAGGCCATGCCGCTTCTGCAGAACCCATGGTAGAAGTTGAAATATCAAGCTTTTCCCATAACCTGTAGGTAGAACAGCAATACAGTCTCTGCCGTTGTAAGCTGCCGTCAGTGCCTCTACTTGTTTTTCTTTCAAGGCGACACAAACACCCAGCTTTCTCTTAGCAAATTCCAGCGCTTCGATGAAATTACCCGTTTCTCTCTCACCGTGGCCAGCTGGCATGGGCGCAGCCATATTGTTTTCTTGATCGGAACTGTGCGAACTACTTCCTGTATTAGATAACTCGCTTTCACGGCCAAGTATACATACCGACAATAATTTGTTCGCGATTGATATGCTCCGAAACGGAAAGAGTCATTTCCCAATTATATAGCCCACGTTATGTTTAGCAATTCGCTTCTAACTCGGCGGAGTCAGCAGGTCAATGACAAGCTGGATACAGACGGGTGAAAATCATACGCCGCCTACTCACCCCCCAAATTTTGGGGGGATGGCTCCCATTTACCCGTGAGACTCTTTCTCGCAGTAGGGAGTCTCGCGAGACGAGAATGTGCTTGGTATCATCGTTATTACGGACTGCTCTCCCTTGAGTGTTCTGACGTCACGTATGTTGGCGGGGTGATTCGAGATGAACCATTTGTGAAACGCAGATGTGTGATGGAATGAAATAGAAATGTTATTGAAGTCTTCTGAGTATTTTTGGCACCCCATGCAAACGATGTTAAACCGTCTCACATAATTGGCCAACCGAACTCTAGAGATTGCCTTCATGCTGTTGACAAGGTTAGAGTTACTTTCAGTTTCTTACGGAAAACTATTGTACAACGTTGTTGTTGTACTTATGCAGTGATGTGAATTTTCGACTGATCGTCAACCTTTATTGTGTAGGATTCATATCAAGTAAATGAACACACCAAATTAATTGCTCAATGTAATCAGTATGTATTAACGTGATCACAAATATATAATATCATTTTCAGTAATCTGAACAATGTAATTGATTGATTTATACGTCAATGTAATTGATTGATCTCTAAGCCAATGTAATTCTGATTAATTTCCTGAATAATTGTTCTCCAGTTAGATATAATATTTGGCGTGTTTCACTCATAGACACAAGTTAAATCTGTTGGCATTGCATCTCGATTTATCATTACGACATTAACTGTATGGTCTCAGACTGAAATTAGGGAATTTGTTGTATTGTAGACCAGCTGATGAGATACAGTTTAGTGATGTGATCACATGGTTATTGAGGATACTTCAGATGTGGCTCTGCTATCTGCATCTGTGAGTAAGTCAAACGTTGTACCGTCCAAGTTATTGTAGCATATACTGGGTAATAATATACTTGTGTGCTATGTTACATAAACATATGACTTGAATGTTACATGATTACTGCCAGAGTAAAGTCAAAGGTTATAAACTACTGTAATGATAATAATGGGGGAAAATGCACTTTATTAATTCTGAATTGAACATTATATTGCTCATTATATAATTATGGAGTGACTTCATGTTGGGAGTCAATAACCTTCAGATTCTAAGTGTTATTCCATTGTTTATCTTGTTCAGGTCTAGCTGCCATTGCCCTTTTTTGTTGTACGGATGGGAATGGGCCAGGTTATGCAGTATATCTGATGACTCGCCATTGTTGAACCAATTAAATCTTGAACCGCTGAACTCTTGGTGTCGTGTTGTGATTCCATTGAACGAATGATTAGCGGTGAACGAACCACAGGTCACACCTATCTTTCAAGATCATTATACCCAAATTTCATGGAAATCAAACACGTTTAGAAGATATGATGTTACTCTTGTTTACCTGCATTCATGTCTATAGCGTCACCTAGTGACGACCAAATGCCACGAAAAAGTCATATAATTGAGATTTTTCATTTAAATGGAAATTTGGTTTGCACCAAAAGGGAATTATCATGTCGGCAATCCTATATTTATGCTTGGCAACCTAGAATAGAACAGTTTTTTAAAATATTTCTTCAAGCGAATTGGTAAATTTTCATTTCATGAAGAAAGAAAAAAAATTTCAGACGCAAAAAAACTTGACTTTATAGTTATGCCAGCTACACCAAAACCTTTTCAGCACATTGACTATCCTTCAAAACCATTGTAATAAAATTTCAAAGAATCAGACAAAAGCCGTTCAGACGAAATCGTCAGAGAATATGCTCTGACTACAACGCCACCTAGTGGTGAGCCGCGGCTATCGAAACACCAGACAAATTTCCCAGGCCTAAGAAGATAGCACACAAAGTCTGATCCGAAAATATTTAATGGTTTCAGCGATATTCACGTTTAAAGTCGCGGCAGATCCATTAATCATGAAAACATAAGAACATCCACTTTGTGGAAATGCTCTAATTCAGGAGACCGGTGGGGGGAGATTCTTTAACATTTGTGTGTGCAGCCTTATTCATACAAATTGAGACCTGAAGTGCGTTTTGAAGTCATGTATTTGCTGTACATGTAGTAATTTGTGTAAGGTACTATAAACCAGCCCAGTATAGTTTGCCCAGCTGGGTGTTTTATTGTGTAAGGTAGTCCTGAATTTACTAGGTCCACCGTTATTATTTAATTTAAATTTTATAACGTCTCGCCCATTTAAGCTAAGTTTTCTTGATTGAGACTTTTGTCTTGCTTGGAAAGAGTTGCTGCCCCTTCTGTAAAGATATAGGAACTCTTTAGTAACTGAAATTGGCGGGAGAATATAATTATAGTGATCTCTTGTAAAAGTGAAGTAAGTTTGATGTTTTCTTGGAGGGATACAATGTAGTCCTTCATGATGGGTTCTCATCGTACAAGGTAAGCTTAGAGTCATCTCATAGAGATGGTGGCGCATGTTCTAAATTTAAGATATTCCTACGAAGTAGGCTACAGATCGCAAATTGTCCGGTAATGAGTGAGTGAGTCAGTCCATCCGAATCCTTTCGTCGGCAAAATAAGGAGAACCGTTGACATTAGAACCTTGATTTTTGGCATGAACGTGCATTAGGGCATTGTTACCAGCAAGTTCTGATCTGAAATAATTCTGATTTAAATTAGATTGATAATTAACACTTCAGTATATTGTTATACATGTAGCTATATGTGGACTATAGCCTTTAACGTGTATCAGCTTCAAATTCAGGTCAAATTACCCAGAGCTAAAAATACCCTGTCCCACTGTATGTCTTTGTACCGGCCGTTATGCTCAGGAGAATGACATAGAATAATTATTATCTTGTGCAGAGAAGGTGTTGGTCTGGAGTTGAATTACCGTAAACTACATAAATGCTACCTTTCTACTATAGTACTATATATAAAAATTTGTTGTATTGTTGGGAAAATAATGCGATTCAAAAAGTTGTTTTGATCCTGGACAAGGGTACTGAAAACCATTAAAGATATGTAAATGTATTTTCACACGTAAAGCTTGAAATCTACTGAACCTATATTATTCAATCTGTTTCCTTTAATTAAAAAATTGTAAAATTAAATCGGCGATCGTTATTTATTTTGGAATGAAGGCGCATTAGGAGACTGTTACCAACAAGTTCTGAGCTGACCTACTTTTGATGAACATTTCTGCTGATTTTTGATGAAAATCACTGGCGATTCTGACTTGGGCGATGCCCATCTTAATATAGGCAGGATTTCAACTGGGGGTGGGGATTTCCAAGAGTTCAGTTCACGTTCGAGTCCTAATGCCTACTGTACTTCGTAGGTCCTGTGACGTTAGTCACACTGCTCATGTCTTTCAAATAAATTACAAATCATGTGAAATGCATGGATCAGTAGATAAAATAAAGTAAATGCTTTCAGCAATGATGAATCGATTAAGCTAGGTCACAAATCATGGGATATCTTTTTCAGAACTTAAAAATTTACATCGAATGATTTTTTTTTTCGTGTTCAAGACAGATTAACTCGATTAAGAATTGTGCATGTTTCTTAACCAAGAAATGTCCAGTTTCAAACAAGAATAAAATGGAGCATAATTCAGACCTGAATAATGCTCCTCTAGATTGTTAAGTAATATCCAGTAACTCCCTGATGAACTGATAGCACATATGGATGCAGTAACACCACAAGGATGAAAAATCTTGTCCGTTTTCATGCAAAATTGAGTCTTGTCATCCATATTAACTTTTGGCACGTATTTTTGGAGATTTCCTGACCAACTTCGGGTACCAGTAGGGTAAAGATTATCTTCTAGCAAAAAAGTATAATAAGAAAAATATTTGATTTTCAACATATTTCCAGCTGAAATTCAATTTATCTTAGGAAATTAAGCTATTTTTTTTAACTCTTTGTGACATTATGCGACACCACTTTCTGAACCACAGAGACCGTGGATGCTGGGCTGCCCTATAAACCCTTATAGAATGTTCACCTGTAAACTGTCAATACAAAACAATTCTGTGGAGTTACAGGTATATTTTTTACCTTCACATGGAAAAGGATAAATCATTCAGCATATTTAATACTGCTTGTCATGATAATTGTTAACGAGTTAAACTAATGAATTTATTAATTGGTTTGAGATGTCAAATGGTGTTATTAAGGAATGGCCTCTTTATGGGGCAATGGTAGCAACCCTCTTTGTGACAAAGAGCTGAGGGCTCATTATCAGCAATACAAACCTGTAGCTATGAATCCTTGAACACATACTTAGCGGAGTACTGGTATCTGATATATCATTCATCCCCAATATGTTGTTCAATTTTCAAGCTATTCTTGTTTAAGGCAGGGGATCTTAAGGTGAAATGCAAAGGTTTTTAAATTCTACGGTTGAATAATGATAGAAATATCAGTATATCCAATTCACTCGGATTAATATGAATTATCTGGTCTGCTAGAATCTTTTGACAAGTTGGTACACCGAGCCCAGCTGAATTCAGTTTTGCAAAACGTCATCGCTTATCTTTCCTTGATTGTGACATCACGTCAGACCAGCAGCCCGGAGACTGAATGTTACAAGTATTGACGTCCGGCCAGGTGGTCTGATGTGACGTCACAAACCAGCGTCAAACAAGTGCAGATAAGCGATACGGATTTCATTTCTAAAATCGGCCGGGCTGGAGATAACAACTTTGAAGCTCTTTTCAAAAGCTACCAGGAGACAAAATACTTTAAACATGTAGGCTGTCGCCATCGGGACCCCTCGGGCCGGGCCCAGAGCAATTGTGGAAATAATGTTTCTGACCCCAACAACTCACATATTTGGAGTGGGCATAATTTTACCTGTATGATATAGATCATAGACAGACAAAACAATATAGCAATAGAGCAGTGATTACCTATAGTAGATGTAGTCGAACGATTACTGTCTATTCACAACAGGTTTGTGTGAACTCCTGAAAAACACATCCCATGGCACCGACTTTCAATAGGCTTCTGGTACTGGCTGTATTAAACAACTGTATTAAGTTTCATTGTTGTGAGTGAAGGACTTTTTGAGATAACGTGTTTACAAGGATATGGACCAACAGACATGTATAAAGGGGCAGAACTCCTGAAAAACACATCCGATTACACCGACTTTCAATAGGCTTCTGGTACTGGCTGTATTAAACAACTGTATGAAGTTTCATTGTTATGAGTGAAGGACTTTTTGAGATAATGTGTTTACAAGGATAAAAACAGACAGACATGTATAAAGGGGCATAACTCCTGAAAAACACATCCAATGGCACCGACTTTCAATAGGCTTCTGGTACTGGTTGTATTAAACAACTGTATGAAGTTTCATTGTTGTGAGTGAAGGACTTTTTGAGATAATGTGTTTACAAGGATATGGACCAACAGACATGTATAAAGGGGCATAACTCCTGAAAAACACATCCGATTACACCGACTTTGAATAAGCTTCTGGTACTAGCTGCATTAAACAACTGTATGAAGTTTCATTGTTGTGAGTGAAGGACTTTTTGAGATAATGTGTTTACAAGGATAAAAACAGACAGACATGTATAAAGGGGCATAACTCCTGAAAAACACATCCAATGGCACCGACTTTCAATAGGCTTCTGGTACTGGCTGTATTAAACAACTGTATGAAGTTTCATTGTTGTAAGTGAAGGACTTTTTGAGATAATGTGTTTACAATGATATGATGGACAGACGGACGGACGGACGGACGGACAGACAGACGGACAGACGACGGAGGCAACGACAATACCGCTCGGGCAGAATCTGCCCGAGGGGTAATAAAACCAAACAAAGTAGATAGGCTGCCCATGAAGAATACAAAAAGGGAAATATGAAAACCTTTGCATTTCACCTTTAATTGGGGAAAAATATCTGGTCTGGCTCTTGCTATTCTTCAGTTTTTCTTAATTTCTTAGTTTCTCTTATTTGAGATTTCAGCTTATTAAGAGAAAGTAAGAAAAAAAGTGGGAGCCTGGCAATGTCATCATTATTTTCTTCTTTGAGAAATAATATGTTTCTTGATTGAGAAATAATATGTTTCTCGTTTAAGACATGAAGTAGTGTTGATTATTTCTCAATCGAGATTAAGATTTCTTAATCAAGATTAATTTTCTTAACATATTATTTGATTACAAAAAAACTCTTACGTTTTATTTTTTACTGTGTACCCGTTTGGTTTCTGGGTGTTAAAAGGAATAGAAACTGGGTTTTGACGTGATGTCGTGATATGACTGAAATAGTGTTGAAAGCGACGTTAAATCACATTCACTCACTCGCTCACCCCCCAAAATTTAGGTCAAGGTCAAAAATAAAGGTCACTATTTGGGATGTCACTAGGTCAAGGTAAAAAGTAAAGGTCATTCAGGAAATCACTGGGGAATGGATTTTTTTTTGTGTTGGAAAACATTAGGAGAGACTGTCTTCTAAGAATGCATATTGAAGCCAATTTTGGTTCTTGACTGGCTTTGTAGGCCCTATGTTTACAGAGACGAAAATGTGCAGTTTTCCCTTCAAAATGAATATAATTTTCCACAGATACATTACTTTAATGCTGTTATTCAAAACCCAGTAATAAATAGAGTAAACAAGATAGGGGTTTTCTGTGATAACTGAAAATGACTTTCATGTGTAATATTTCATTTTTGGCTCCTCATGGGGGCCAACAAACTTGCTAAAACGTCCTTTTGCATGCTTGCTGTCGCCATCGGGACCCCTCGGGCCGGGCCCAGAGCAATTGTGGAAATAATGTTTCTGACCCCAACAACTCACATATTTGGGGTGGGCATAATTTTACCTGTATGATATAGATCATAGACAGACAAAACAATATAGCAATAGAGCAGTGATTACCTATAGTAGATGTAGTCGAACGATTACTGTCTATTCACAGCAATCCACACAGGTTTGTGTGAACTCCTGAAAAACACATCCCATGGCACCGACTTTCAATAGGCTTCTGGTACTGGCTGTATTAAACAACTGTATTAAGTTTCATTGTTGTGAGTGAAGGACTTTTTGAGATAATGTGTTTACAAGGATATGGACCAACAGACATGTATAAAGGGGCAGAACTCATGAAAAACACATCCGATTACACCGACTTTCAATAGGTTTCTGGTACTGGCTGTATTAAACAACTGTATGAAGTTTCATTGTTGTGAGTGAAGGACTTTTTGAGATAATGTGTTTACAAGGATAAAAACAGACAGACATGTATAAAGGGGCATAACTCCTGAAAAACACATCCAATGACACCGACTTTCAATAGACTTCTGGTACTGGTTGTATTAAACAACTGTATGGAGTTTCATTGTTGTGAGTGAAGGACTTATTGAGATAATGTGTTTACAAGGATATGGACCAACAGACATGTATAAAGGGGCATAACTCCTGAAAAACACATCCAATGGCACCGACTTTCAATAGGCTTCTGGTACTGGCTGTATTAAACAACTGTATAAAGTTTCATTGTTGTAAGTGAAGGACTTTTTGAGATAATGTGTTTACAATGATATGATGGACAGACGGACAGACGACGGAGGCAACGACAATACCGCTCGGGCAGAATCTGCCCGAGGGGTAAAAATGGTAAAGTCAAAATCTGTTTCTCAAATGTTTTTATAAGTTGTAGTTTTGGAAAAGTGAAGTGAAAATAAGTTGAATAGTTGATAAATATCCATTTTAAATATGGCAGGGTTTGTTTGAAACAAGTTTTGTTTTACAGTAATCAAGGGGACTTAATTTTTATGTAATTCTGAGAAGCAATTGAAAAATACAGTCTTTGTTTTAAGTTGTCAATGAGGTTTTTCCCCAAACATGTTTTAAAACTGGACATAAGCTTATCCATTATGTAATTTATTGACTTTCAAAGTTGTGTACATGTACCTGTGGTCATTGTAATTTAAACATTAAGGGAGTAGAGGACGTTCATTTCTAGAGGTTGAATGTTTTGTTAAATTTCAGGATTTTTTCATCAGGTTAGGAGAAGATGATCCATGGGAAAAAAATAGGGGGTCACCATACTCGTTAAAAAAATTTGGCAGCCAAATGCATGTATACCACTTAAAAGCCATAACACTGAATACATAGGGAAATTTGAATTTTTCCTACTTTGATGGTCAATAAATCAAACTTCCCAAGGTCAAATTTCCCCCATTTTGCTATATAATACTAAACACATATAGTGCTTGTTAAATGTGTAATAAAAACAGGGGGATACCATACTTTCTTAGAAAATATTAGAGGTATAACAGATAAACATTAAACATTTATAAACAATGTTTCTATTTGTTACTAAATCAAACCTGCTTTAATTCCAATGCCTTAATCTCCATTAAGCTGCACAATCAAACGTAGAAAACGGAAGTTAAAACTAAAAAATCAACTCCCCTAGGAGAGTTGTCCGCCCCTAGGAGAGCTCTCCCACTCATCCCAGAGATGTTACTATAAAAAGGCACTGCCAAATCATTCTAGTCCTCTTTCTCATTGTAAACAACCGAGACCAGTAGTGAACAAGGCCGCGGAATGAGGGGACGGAAGGGAGGGACCATTAAATTAAAGCAGGTTTGATTTAGTAACAAATAGAAACATTGTTTATAAATGTTTAATATTTGATTCCTAAATCGTAAACCTGCTTTAATTCCAATGCCTCAGTACCAACATATGGAGGTGGGAACCTCGGCCTTGAAGTAGTCCTAAAAGCAGGCTAAGTAACCGCTGGGATGACACAGACATGGGTATAAGCATGAGACATCAACAATCAACAAATGAAACCCTGGTCAGAGACGAAAAGGTTAAAACATGGATAAGATACAACAGTACTTATCTTGAATGTCTCCATCCATGTAGCTGTGCTCGTGGTGTGGTATACAATCTCTACCAAGATGTCAGAATCTTCTGCCCCTAGGGCTGATAGGTCTTCTTGGCAGGAATTGTATGCCGATTGGGGCAATGCCGACTTTAGCACATACATGCAGAAACTTGGCTGAACCTTTAAGGTCGGGTGAAGCGTAAACTGTCCGGGCTTAGAGGGCGCCAAGCCACACCATTCTCAGTCCACAAACCGTCTTATGTCCAACTCTCCATACTTGGTTCTTGCAGTTGAACAGGTCTTGTAGGAGATGACTGCGTTTGCTCCCTGAGTCAATACTACGCAATCGTCCACTCTGTACTTTATTCGACTGTGGAGACACTGCTTGTGAGATGAGCGTAGGTGACCCAGCTGAGATCATCTGGGAGGAAGTCAGTTCAAACTGAAATGACAAGCAAAACTGCAGTAAAGTCAAAGATTAAAAGTCAGAATTGTGTCAGGTCTAAAATGATGACTTGAGAGATAGCGGCTGCCAAACTGACCTATTACTACTGAGTAGATAACATTTATATCCAATAATTTTTAAGATAACATTTATATCCAAATATTTTTAAGATAACAGTCTCTCAGTAAGGTACAATTACTAGTGCTGGAAAAAAGGTCAGACTGTGCGAGACACGAATCCACTTCCTCAGAGTTCGATACCCAATCGCCAGCAGAAACAGCAAACGGACCAGACCACACGGCCGTCTCAGCCTCTATCTAAAAATGATCACAGGCATGACAAAGAATCTCAACAAAAGAAGTAGTAATAGAAGATACTTATCTAACTTATCTTTTGAGTGTCTTCCTCCATGTAGGAGGGATGACACAGACATGGGCATAAACATGAGACAACAGTGAACAAGTGAAACCCTGGTCAGAGACGTAAAAGGTTAAATCATGGATAAGAAACAGTAGTACTTATCTTGAATGTCTCCATCCATGTAGCTGTGCTCGTGGTGTGGTATACAATCTCTACCAAGATGTTTGAATCCTCTGCCCCTAGGGCTGATAGGTTTTCTTGGCAGGATTGTATGTCGATTGGGGCAATGCCGACTTTAGCACATACATGCAGAAACTTGGCTGAACCTTTAAGGTCGGGTGAAGGGTAAACTGTCCGGGCTTAGAGGGCGCCAAGCCACACCATTCTCAGTCCACAAGCCGTCTTACGTCAACTTCTCAACTTGTTTCTTGAAGCTGAGTAGGTCTTGTAGGATGCCTAGGAGTCGACTGCGTCTGTTCCCTGAGCCAACTCTACGCAACTGTCAACTCTCTGTACTTTATTCGTTGTTGCTGACACTAGCAACCTGAAACAAAACAATATTAATAATACTCACAAGTGTCAGTTCTTCTTCTTGTGAGTTGAGCGTAGGTGACGCAGCTGAGATCATGTAGAAGGAAGTCAGATACAATCTGAAAGACACAAGCAAAACCGCAGTTAAGGTAAAGATTAAATTCACCATAGTGTCAGGCCTCTTAGATTGATGATTAGAGAGCCCATGGTCGTCTATCTGACTTATTTCTTCCTTCATAGATGATCATATTGAATGTGGACACATGATATAATTGAGAGATGAGATGATACAGCAAGATGGCTGCCTTGCTGCAATGGTGACAATTTTGCAACCCCCCCCCCCCCTCTTTTTCTGAAATTACTTACCACGTGCTGGGTAGCCACCAGTGGCCCGAGCGTGGTCACACTATCTGATTGCACCGACATATCTCACAGATAGAAATTTGTGAACGTGGAGTTTGCTGTCCAGGCACAAGACTGGACGAAGTCATGGAGGGACAAGTTCTTCCATCAAGGCCATGTGTAGCGATGGCACGAATCTCATGGGAAGAAGCAGTATACAGTAGCGGGGAGGCGTCAATGGCCAATTGATAAGACCATTTTATGGTCTTCTTCAACCACGCGTCAATGGTATTTTTTCGTAATGTCATGCATTGCAGACGGGCGAAAACGACAGAAATAACAGGCGCCGAGAGCCGCGAACGGAATCGGTACGAGTAAGATAGTGGCGAATGGCTCGAACAGGGCATAACAAAGAGTCGTCTTCGAGCCCATGTACGAAGTCTGAAAAACGCAGGGATAGAGTACGACCGTTGAGCGCACGGCTAAGCGAACAGACTCATTTTGGCGATAAACTCCGGAACGGAACGAAAGGAAAAAGTTTAGACACTCTAGACGCCAAAGCAAAAGCCGCCTTGTAGGACACAGCTTTAGAGAAGCGGATAGAAAGGGTTCAAAGGGCGGACGAATCAAAGCACACAGAACCACACCGATATCCCATTTCGGTAACAGTAGGCGAGTACGTCGCGACTGTAAGGCGAAGGCGCGAATAAGCGCAGAGATATAATCGTTAAGGCTAATGTCGGTACCAGAGGTAAGACGTAACACCCTAGCCAGAGCAGATCCATACCCTACAATGGAGCTAATATGAAACTTCCTATCCCGGTGAAGATGAAGGAGGAAGTCAGCAACGAGGGAAATAGAGACATAGTCGGGATCGGCATAACGTCCTCGGCACCAGGACAAATAAATCCGCTGCAGAGACCGAACCCGTAAAAAAACGAACGTAGTGAGTAAGGTCCTGCATAGAAATGAAAAGCCCTAAGATGATGACAGAACCATAATGTCGAAGTCTAACAACTGGTGCAACCGTCTATACGGGAATAAAGTACTTGATGGAGAAAGTCGAAAAACTGTCCCCCAAGTACACCACGAACAACCATTGTGTCGTTTAAGCACAATCCTAAGGTAAACGGATCTCAACACAAAATGTTGTGTGTTAAAGTCAACATAGTTCTGAGTTAAACAAAAATCAACACAAAACTGTGCTGAATTCAATTACAAGAGTCTAGATCGTCATTCACAATCCAGGCGACGACCATCACTATCCACGTCCATAATCCAAAGACCTATTCCATTTCATATAACAGAATTAGACCAAATACTGTTGATTCCAACACAATTTTGTTATCTCAACACAAAACCGGAATCAAAAATGCTTGAACAAAAACTCTCTTCGTAGTGCAACGACGCACCTAAGTAAATCACCATGTGAAAAACCCGAGAGGAACTGATACAAATGGAAGGATGACGCTAAACAGACGGACTTCCACTCCCGCCGACGACCGACGATGGAGCATCGAAGGAAGTGCCGAAAAAACGAAGATGAATGGATATAAAATATACATCTCGCAAATGAAGCAATGACGTGAAACACGGCGTTATGGCGTACCGGAACGTGGAAAAATGAGAGAAAAACGTTGTGTGTGATAAACAACGTAGTGATTTCCGCATTCGCAACATAATGTACATACATGCTCATAATAGAGCAGGGCCCCATTTCTCGAAGCTAACCTAAGCCTAGGATCATCCTAAACTCTGACCTAACGTGTTCCTAAATAAATTCACTCGATTCTCGAAGCTATCCTAAGTTAAGATCATCCTAAAATCCTGCCAATATCTAGGTCTGCCCCAGACCATGCCTAAGTTTGCTCAGACGATCCTAAATATGGCGGCGTTGTTGTTGTTTCATCGTCTTAATCGCCGAAATTTGCGCAAAGAGAGGGTTTTCCGCGACAGAACAAACGCGTTGGAAGTGTACAATGATTCCCAGCTCATTGACAGATATCGTCTTCCAAGACATGCGATCATCCATCTTGTGGCTGGCGTCAGTCGAGATATCTCGCGGCCAACAAAACGCTCACAATCCCTCCCAGACTATCTGCAGGTGCTTGTGGCATTGAGATTTTATGGAAAGGCAGATTTTAGCAGCGAAACTGCCGACCTGCACGGAATAAGCAAGGCGTCGGTGTCCCGCAGCATCATTGGCGTGTCCAGGGCGATTTGCCGAAATTTTCCCAACATAATAAAGTTCCCTACCACACCTCTCGAACTGCGATCAAATAAGGCATCAATCCATGAAATTGCAGGCTTTCCCAATGTGCTGGGGATAATAGATTGCACTTTGATTCCCATAGTTGGACCACGCGAAGACGAACCTTCGTATGTGTGCAGAAAGCTCTACCATGCTCTGAATATTCAAGCAATTGTAGACGCAGATCTTCGGTAAGTGCCCGTAATGATTTGTATCTCGGTCGTATGTATCATTTCGTTATGTTAGGAGTTTCTGGTAAAACCACACAGTATTGTTTGAATACTAGTTTTAATCAAACAATCCTTACTGTTGACGGCAAAAATCGAAATCGGCAGGAAGTGTTTGTGGGTGACGTAGGCGCCCCCTGTTATCAAAAATTTAGAGAGGCGCTTGATGGGTGGGCCTGTTTTGGATTCGGTGAAATATACATCCTCTGGTAACTTTTCAGAACAATACATGACACCGTAGTATTAATTTAACCTAACAACCATCCTATTTTGTACTTGGGTAAAAGTGAAAAAAACTAATGAGAAATAAAGGTCAGGTAAATGTCCAGTAGCGGATAGCACAATTATACTTGACACAATTATCACTCTCACAGCAAGGGCCTATATATTATTATGGAAATTTGGAGAAAGGTTAGGCCTATACATCTATTGCAGAGTAAATCCAGATACCGGTATGAAATATACAGAGAAAAAGCTGTAAATGAATAAAAGAATGACTTGGGCATAATAGCACAGTTCTTCTTTCTTTTTTTGGGGGGGGGGAGGGGGGGGGGAGAGGTTTGGTAATTTACAGCCATAAAACATAAATGGCCGGTAATGACACACAAAATGTGATTACTAATTTTTGGGTGACAGTGTCCTTGACCACAATTAGACCGACACATCGTCTCCACTGAATGTATCCAGTAAGCAAACAATTCTCTTTGTGACATGATTGAAAAGTCATTAGCATTAAGCTAGGCTACCATGTTTGTATAGACTGTTACATGTACATAATACTACAATCAGGACATTGAAAGTTTAAACAGCATTATTTCATTTGTAAGATTAACATTTACCAAAATTTTATATACCTTCATTGGGATAAATTACATACAGTATGTCATAAAACCTATGTTTAGGCAAAACAAATATTTACATAAATTGAAAACAAACTTAATTAGCCTGAAGTTGTAAATCACTAGGCCTACAATTTAGCTACAAGACAAATAAGAATTAAAAGGGGAATTTATTTCAGAAGTAAATGGGTAAGCTTATTAGTAAGAAATTTGGAATCTGGGTGTGCAAATTTGAACTTTTCATATGTCACCCACAAACACTTCTGATCTGTGCTAGTTTAAATCTGACTGTTTTGGGGTGTGCAAATTGAAAGCAAGGAGTGCAAATCACATTTTGGCTAACAGATGGAATTTAGTGGGAACTCAAAATTGCCTGGAAATGCCACTTTTATTCTGAGAATGTTTGTTTTCCATCCAAATGTTCTGTTCATTTTTCAAGTGGGGGTCACAAGAGTAGGAGAACAATAGTCTGTCTAGGTGCAACATTAAACATATTTTCTTTATTGCGCACTCAATGAGCACTCGGATTAATGTCACTGTTAATTGGATGCAGAAGTTTACATAATACTGAATTGGAGAGATATGCAATTCTGAAAACCTAGCAACTTTTAAATAAGCATTTTATTTCAGAAACATGAATACTTAGAGGGATGTGATTATGATTAATGTAGACATGTATTGTTAGTGCATTCTATGCATTAATAGAATTGTAATGTCCATAATTTTGGAGATAAACCCTTAATAACCTGTTGCTATGGTAACAATATTTCTGAAATCACATGTAAATGCATATTATCCATAAAATACTGGTTAGCCTGTAATATTTTGGCTATGGAAGTTACCGATATTAAATTATCAATATCTGACTGGTTAGTATTGTAGTTTAGCCATTAGGCTAATATTTTTGAATTTTGAATTGAGCACAATGCCTTAATAAATCCTGAAATATAGATGCAGATTCGTTATAGATGCTGATTTGTTTGAGATTTCTTCTTTACAGTCCAATATGTTCCCATATGTACTTGTGACGACTGTTATACATGGATATTCATGAAGTTACAAATATCTCCTGTTCATTTCTCCATAGATTCACAAATATTGTGAGCAGATGGCCAGGGTCTGTGCATGATGCATTCATTCTGACAAACAGCATGGTGGCTAGAAATCTGCAGGCAGGGAGAGTTGAGGGATGGCTCATTGGAGACAGTGGCTATCCACTTAGGCCATGGCTGTTGACCCCATATGCCAACCCCACCCATGAGGCAGAGAAAGCTTACAACAAGTCTTTCAAGTCAACACGCTGTGCGGTTGAACGAGCTTTTGGAGTCCTGAAATCTAGATTCACTTGTCTCCACAAATCTGGTGGTTGCCTACCGTTTCAGCCTGCTGCATGTTGTGAAGTTGTGCTAGCAATAGCAAAGCTGCATAACATGTGCATAGGGTTTCAAGTACCTGACCCTGAACTGCTTGAAAATGAAGATGGAGATGAAGATGTGACCTACAATGGACTGTTAAATGATGGTAAAACAGTTCGGGCAGTTCTAACTGCTCAGCGATTCTCTTGAAATTTGTTTCCAAAGTGATTTAAATGATTCACGAAACACAGGTATTGACAGAAAATAAAATTTTATTTTAAATTCTAGCCAACTATAACTTTTACCCTTTAAAATAACTTAAAGATGTAATCAGCCTCAAAATGGATGGATTTTGTAACCTCTCCCCTGTGCGTTTTTTTCAGCAGGGAAGATTACCAAAGCACCATATGTATTATATTTGACGATAGTGGGATCGTCATATACAACGAATGCAAGAATATCTTGTCAGAGAAATTTGTAACTCTGCCCGCTTCGACGGCTTTTCTGTCTCGCCATTGAGTGTGTGTTGTATGAGTGACGTAGCGACGCTCACGAATTTGAATGCTGCACAGCTGCAGCCATGGGATAACGTCATGGCTCGTGCCCACGGTTCGGTGATGTCGCATAGCGTACGTTGGTAGAACGCACCATACGTGTATACGCTTGTTGACACGGCCGTGAAAAAATAAACGGCATGCCATGCTGTTTATTTTTAGAGATCAACTCCTTCTATTTTCTCGTGAATGGTGGAAACAAGTTTAGTTTTTTGTGGTCAAATGTGTTTCATTTTGTACCTGTTGTAACATATGTCACTTTCGCCGAGTTTGAGAGACATCAATTTCAGCCCAGATTTGAGGCTGATTACATCTTTAATTAAGTAGAATTTGACTTTTGAGAAATATGCCGAGAATGTAGAACATATTATGGCTATATCTACTAATTATCCAGAATTGTCCTTTTTAGAGCATATCATCAATTCTGCTGATATTACAGCTACATTCAAGCATATATCACAAAATCATAGATTATGACACACAAAAAAGGGACGTAACTCTGTAAAATAAGGGCTGAGACGAACAATTTTTTGTAGGCTTCTACAATACAAGAAGATAAACAAGTTTTTACAATTTGGTAGCTGTACTGAACACAGTTCTAACTTCTTCAGATATACATGTAACTGGTCACTAACTTCTTCAGATATACATGTAACTGGTCACATTCAAGGAATGAGTAAGTGAGTGAGTGAATAGAATTTAACGTCGCTTTCGACAATATTTCAGCTATATCACGACGAACACCCCAAAAGGGGCATAACTGTATAAGGGCAGAGACAAAGAATTTTTTGTATGCTTCTAGAATACAACTAGATAAATAAGTTTCCAAAATTTAGTAGCTGTACCAAACCCAGTTAATTAGACATAACCAGTTACATTCAAGCATATATATCACAAAATTAGAGATTAATATTGCACTTGAAAAGAGGCATAACTCCATGAAATAAGTGCTGAGATGACTAATTTTCTATTTCTGCTTCTAGAAACAAACAATTAAGTTTCAAAAATGGATTAGTATCAAGCACAGTTCTGCAGATATATAGTTGGTCACATTCAAGCATATCACAAATTCAAAAATTAATTAATAATTTAAGAGGTCGCGGGCGAAGGAATTGGAAGAAGAGCTGCTAAGTGTAGAGAAGAAGTTGAGTGTTGGAATGGAAATCTGAAATCTCAATGGAATATTGAAGGTGATGCAGGATAGACTGCAATTGGAGGGGCATAACTATGCAAAATATGGGCTGAGCAGAGCCAATTTCGATAGGGAATTTGTAGTAACAAGTTTCCAAAATTTGGTCACTATATCTCGAGCGGTTTTGCCTAAAATGCGGTAGGGGACGGACGGACGATGACAATAAAGAAGACCAGATCAGCTGCTTAATAAGATCAGTTACAATTGTAACATAACTCTGTATGTGAACTATTAATATGACAGGACTAAAACAGACTCAAAGTTTATGTTCAACAATACAGAAAACAAAATCTAGTTGCCCATGTGCAAACATGAACAACCAGAATATCCAAACACATAAAGCAGAATGTCACTTGGTGTTTAGTGCAATGAGATTTTGGCAATTTATATACAGAATAATTTATTTGAATTGATTCAGATGAAGACTTTCGCAGAATATGTGCACTTGTCTGTCAGAAGTGAATGCAGGGTGGAAGTTGCGGAATTCTGTAGAATATTCTTATCTTAATCATGCACTGAATTTTTTGCTAGTTCCATGCAGAAATTTTATGACATTGATGATCCAGAATCACGAAGGAGTCTTAGGAAGGAATGAAAACTAGGATATGGCATAAAATAATGATCCCCATACATATATAAACGTACTTGCTACAATCAAAGCAAATAGAAATATGCATTTAAGCTATGTGCGCCGAATAATAACAGGTGTTTGTTTTGAAAGTTCTCACAGAAATGATGGAACCTGTTGTGAACCACTATTCCTGACGATGATGCGAATAAGTATCGAAATATTGATCTTCAAAATGTTTTTTGCTACAATATCTTCAGAGTCACACTCCTCCTGTACATCTCAAAGCTACACATATATCTAAATTGCTACATCATACATGTATTTGTTTTTGTTCTTGGGAAAGTCCCATCAGAATAGCTGATAGGTATACTGAGAACAACATTTTAATAAACAAACCCTGCAGTGGTATGGTATAGAACTATGTACCTCAATTGCTTTGTCTGCTGAAAGCTAGAATTTACATCTGCAGATGTGGTTTCTATCTGTGGTCATTATCAGATGTTCCCTCCACTTCAAGGACATGATTTACAGGGAAACCACATGTGACCAGGCAGGATTGATGCCGTTGAGCCATGAACTCTGGTAGATTAGAGTGTTGAGGTTGATCTGCCAGTAGATCAGACTAAACTGGCTGAATGCAAATTGGACAGATGTGTTGATTCAAAAGAGACTGTGTTCAGGTTGATTGAGACCTGTTTACGCTAGATTAGGTTATTCAACAGGAAATTGTGCAATTGAGTAAAAGAGGCTGTGGTAGTGATTGTAGAGAAGGTGTTCTCTGAATATTGTGAAAACTTGTCGAAGGCAACGCAGGAAAGAAGCAATTTGTATGCCCTCCATTCCGCTTTAATCTGACACTGCCCCGCCATTGTTCTGTTCTGTATTTGTCGGTGGTGGCCTAATTTTGATTTATAAAAATTCTGTTTGTCACTTTATTCGCCATGCCTCGCATAATACATATTCCAAGTATCAAGTCGATTGATCAACATGTGATAATACAATGTTTTGATGCAAGATGGTCACCGAGCCAGTCGTCAAATCTGAAAATGTGACCTGGTTATCAGACCTACATTTCTTGGAGTATATTATGGTGAAGTTATGAAGTGATCAGTGAACTTGAATTTTGCATCCAATTCAACCTTTTTGGGGCAATTTCATACTTCAGGACCTACATGTATGTGGTCTGCTTTGGAATGTAGAATAACATATATATAACCACTTTTCCCATCCAAATTGGTTAACTGAAAGTAAGATGATTTTAATTGGTTGATCAAGGCCAAATTTGCATAAATATCAACTCTCTGCTTCAGTCACTTTCTTCGACTTGATTCAATTGTATAGTGTATATCCCAAGTATCAAGTTGATCGGTCAACAAGTTACGGAGGAGAACATCTGGTCGCAAAATCGTTAAATCAAATGAACAGCTTATATATTAACTGAGACTGAAAACTATGTCCCAAGATATTCACTAAGGTTTGAGGAACGAAGGGCAATAACTCCTGAAAATATAACCGAAACGCAGAGAAACTTCACGCTGCACAACTATAGGGCATTGACCACATATCATGCAAATTTCATACTTGTCCATATTAACCAAGATCCAGCCCGGACAAGTCCCATTCACAGAGATTTCAGGAACCAAGGGCCATTACTCTTGAAAATATAACCAAAAGTCAGAAAACAATCTACGGTAAATGCCCTAATAATTCGATCACAGGAATGCAGCAAAAGTGCCTTTTTTCCTGGCAATATTCTTCATGGAACCAGCTACAAAGTGTCACATCTTTTCAAAATATGACTTTTCTTCAATTTGAATGAAGAATGGGAATGTTGCTTTTTCTTTGTGTTCGAATGACATAGTTAACAAGAGCCCAAGGGGCTTCACTATACGCCCGTATATCTGGAATTACATTGGTCCAAATTTCAAAGTTGTTTAAAAGCCTTGATTCCAACTGGTAGCTAGCAATCTCGAGAAAGGTCTACAATTTTATGCATTACACGACCTCGTCCTCGACAGGCATATGAAAATGTGACTTTTAATGATTTTGGGGTCACAGTGACCTTGACCGTTGACCCACATTTTGGTATGTAACACATGTCCCTCTAATGTATGTACTGGCCGAAAAAAAGATATTTTTAATGATTTCCTGATTTTGGGGTCAAAGTGACCTTGACCTAAATTTCCTGATTTTGGGATGACCTTTGACCTTGACCTAATATTTGGTATGCGACACTTCATTTCCACCTATTGAATCCACTCACAAAAAAATTAGTAATTTTTAATGATTTCCTGATTTTTATGTCACACTGATCTTTGACCTTGATTCTGGGGTCACTGTGACCTTGACTATTGACCTGGATCTAAATAAATCATGATTTTGAACAATTTTACGATTTTGGGGTCACAGTGACCTTGACCTTTGACCGTGACCAACATTTTGGTAGGTGACACATCATGTCCCCCTAATGTTTCTACTGACACAAAAAAAATGTTATTTTTAATAATTTCCTGATTTTGGGGTCAGTGACCTTTGACCTTCGACCTTGACCTAGTGTGTGGTATGCGACACTTCACTTCCCCCTATTGAATCCACTCACCAAAAATTAGATTTTTTTTAACGATTTCCTGATCTTTCTGTCACACTGACCTTTGACCTCTGACCTACATTTGATATGCAAGACATCATTTCCCCTAGGGCATCCACTCACCAAAGATTAGAACTGTAGATAGAAAACTGTCAATGATTTCCTGATTTTAGGCAACAGTGACCTTCGACCTCTGACCTCGACCTCAATTTTAGAACGCGACACATCGTCTTCACCTAGTGTATCCACTCACGAAAAATTGCAACTGTGGATAGAAAACGTTCACAGATATAGACCGGACACTTCAGTGATTTCCTGTTTTTTAAGCCAGTGACCTTTGACCTCTGACCTTGACCTTCATTTTGGTTCGCGACACTTCGTGTCCCCATAGGGTATCCACTCAACAAAAATTAGAACTGTAGATAGACAATGCGATCGATATATGCCCACCCTCTAATTAGAGTATATTATGGTGAAATAATTAGAGGGGTAGCATAATAAAGGAGAAGGACTAAATACAACCTTCCATTGCACAAGCATTGATGGACTGCATTAAAACAGAAAAGATAACTGACTCAAACAAGTCTAAGACTGACTGAGAAGTGGAGGACATGCATGTACATTTAGCCGACACTCATTGCACTAAATACCAAAGTGATATTCTGCTTTATGTGACATATTAACCCTAATTTTAATCTAAATCAATCACAGGAGAAACACTTCTCTTCGATGACTGGCTGCCATCTTCAGAGAATAAAACCCTGTTGGCCTTCTCCATCTGTAGTCTTTCCTGCATCACCTTCAATATTCCACTGAGGAGATCTCGAATTTCGATTCCAACTCTTAGCTTCTTCTTCTCTATACTCAGCAGGTCTTCTTCCAATTCCTTCGACCTCGTCCTCTTTGATTTAGGTTGCTTAGGGAAATCTACAACGCACAGATATATAACAGCCGTTGTAAAGATACATCACTACAAAAATACTGACTTGTAATATACTTTATACAGTTATCAGCATATAAAAAGTAGTTTGTTTTCATTTTATTATACCATGTTCACTGGAGACTAAAACTGAAATATTAAACTTTTTATGACTGGAGATTGGTATTGTTTTTCTGGAGGGTTGTCGTGAGCTTGGTATGGTAAATCCTCTTACAATTCAATTACACAACAGGAACCAAAATTTCCAACAATGAAAGAAGATTGAATTTTGTCCACAATTTATTGGTAGCTTGCAACATGTAGATTTGTAAATAATCTTGACAATTTCAAATTTGTACTTGACAATTTCAACGACTGAATGTTCCTGTAATTCTTAAAGATCACAGATAATCTTTTTGGTCACCTGTTTCATTTGGCAGGTAATTTATTTTGAATATTTTGATCCCTGTGTTAATATATCACTATTACTGACCAACAGACAGCTATTGTAAAGGATAGTATTACCTTTACGGCTGTCTGAAATGAGTGACGGAAGTTTTGAACTACTATGGATTATCAACTTTCTTCTATGTAGTATGTGTACCATATAATTGACAAGAAGGAGGGAGTGGTCTTAAATCATACAGTGTCTGCCTCAGGATGGGCCATTGAGAGTTTACTGGTCACTTTTATTGTTAATTTCAATGTTGTTGTATATATCACAATATTGCTGTTTTCAACTGGAAACACTAAAGTTTGTTTTCTCTCAATAAATTATAATCAATCAAATTATAATAAATCAAAATCATGTTTACATGAACCACCATTTCTGAAATAGATTCTGTATTCTGGTTCTGTATTATATACATGTGATATTGTTACTTCAGTGATATATGTTGAATTTTTATTTATTACTTTTATGATATGTTCTGAATACTGATACTTCAAGTGAATTATATTGAATCAACAATATTTATCTGTTTCACAGTTTTAATAAAGGGTGGAAATTTGCTTCTGTGATGGTACAGGGCGAGTCAAAAAAATGTCCACCTGTGGTTTTGTTCATTTATTCATATGAAGTTACATTTTGTTGTGTAAGAGTACTTTATCTCTCCACTATATTCAACCATGGTATGTTTTATTCATGGAAGAATATATATATATTGTGTATATATACATGTATCAATGGCACCCACGAAAGGAAAGTGCATTCTCTTCATAACTTAGAAATGAGTGAACAGTTGATGAAACAGGAATGAGACTCTTCAGACTTCACTCTTCAAGCTTACCTATTTTCAGATATTTCTGCTGCACATTTTTCCAATGCCAAGTAACAAATCCCAGAGACAAAGCCTTAAAGTGCAAGAGATACCTGCAAATATCTAAACATGTGAAGTGTCTCATTCCTGTGTCCGTTTTCATGCATTTCCACCTCATGTAGAGAATGCACTTTCTATCCATGAGCATCACTGATATATGCACATTATAGGTATATTTAAAACATACATGTACAATGGGCGGATATAGCACAGAGAGGGAGTACCCTTTGTTGTGTTATATTCATATATTTATATCTTCAGATTAATAAATTAACAAAACCATAGATGGACATTTTTATTGACTCATCCTGTAGTGAGTGATTTTGCATGGGGGGTGTGTGTCTTACTGCTTGTCTCCTGCATTTGTTGAGAGACAACCTCTACACTGTCACTTGTTGTTTCCTCATTCACCATGTTCACCATGCTACATGAAGCCTGTGGCTCTTCTCTTTCTTCCCTTTCGGGGGTGTTTGTTGCTCCTATATTAGAAAGGTTGAGTATCCGTCAAGAACCATAACTCATGCATGTTCATTTATACATTTACATGATTTATCTTCAGAGAAATCAGGTATTTAAGGATAAACACCATTTTGAATAAAAGTAAGAACTATTAAATTATAAATAATGTCCAGAAATTTAATTGGTGGGTACAATCATATGTAATACATGTATGTATCTATTCAAATACAAATGACTGACAAAAAGTGGTGAATTCAAAAAACTGGTGGGGGGGGGGAGGCATGTTATGTGATATTTATATTGTATGTTTACAAATTTGCTGCTGATATAATATGAATAAAATATACAGTAGTTAATTCGTAGGCAACACTGTATATTGTTTTCTTTATGAAATACCATGTTTTGCCAACCCCTGCTGGATAGCGAGGTATAATAGCACTCTATTTCCATTTTAGTATGCTTTCATACCTGGGATAGCCATACCTCCATTGTCCATTGCTGTATCAAATCCCCCACAGATCCCATCCACGATGGCATCTGGCAATATGGAGACAACCTGGGGAAAAAAGGAAATAAATATTGAAACATTACATTTACAATGCATTGCTAATGTAAGAGTCAAGCAATGGTGTAACAGATTTGTGTCATTGTTCAATCACAGTAAGCTGAAACTTCGATTTGGAAACTTCACAATCATGTTAATTCAGGCAGAGTAGATGTAATGCAGTTTTCAAAAAAACCCCGTCAAAAATGACATACTGTGTACCAAAAATTAACAAGTTAAAATATGTCCCAAAATGTTTTTTTATCAGATATATTGTTATTGCTAGCCCGAAAACATCGGCTAAGGCCAAAAAAAAAAATATGTCTGTTTCCGATTACGGGCCAGAAAAAAATAGAGTAGGTAGGGCCAAAAAAAATTTTATTTTGAAAATAAATTTTATTTTGATGTCCAGTACTCCTGTCCCATATACAATGGTCTACAAATATATTCTTGATTGTATAACATTCCCACCCACTTTAACATATTCTCCCAGGACACATCCCCCCATATTTTCAGATATTCAAAAGATCTTATCCCCCAAAAGATAAAGGGGGGGTGGGGGGGGGGGATACCCTCAAAATATATTGTTGGTATTTTTATCTCTACTGGATCCAGCAAATCTTGATATTTCAATAAGTTCTGCTGAAACCAGTTATTGTACTGATATTATGGAAATGAGAATTGCCAATAATGTGTTTGACTGCTGTTTACCACCAAAACGAGTATCGTTTTAATTTATTAACTTGATATGCAAAACAATATATTTCCGCCCAGAAATGATGAAATTTTTTGTGAAAAATACAAAATTCCATGTGGAATTTCAGTGCCTTCCATAGGGAGAGTGTACTTATTTTCTGGAAAAGCCTGAAGAAAAAATTGACATATACAACATAAAATGAAATGGGAAATTAATTTGAACATCATGGAGATTTGTACCTGCGGCTAGCTAATTCGAACAATTTGAGAAACGAGACGCGATTCCTGACTGTACAACAGTACAATGATTTGAACAAGCCATTTCTCGAAAACAGAAGAATTATTACTTGCTTGAATCTTGCTTGGGTTTATTTCAATGCATTCATAATAAAACAAGTCGGGGAAATTTTGGATTTTTTAGCCGAGAAATGGTACCGGTCGGTTAGACTTTGGCGGCGACTAGCTTTGACTGTGTCGTCACCGATTTCGCTGAAAACGAACACCACTTGCAAGCTGCCGTGTCCGCTAAACACTGCTTTAACAAACGTCATTTCAAGCCATCAAATCAGTAGATTTCTTTCGAAGTTGATGGAAAATATGTTTAAAATTGTCCTGGTAAACATGATCAAGTCGACTGAAGCGTAATCGGGTTGCTGATTTCTCGAATCCCGACCTAGAAGTAGGTGCTTTATTTCCTGAAAAGATCGTCAACCTGCCGCCATGCCATGCGGTCAGCTCCAGTCACACTTTACGGTATGCTGACTGTGGGCGCGCCGCTTTACGGTTGTTGTTGTTGTTGTCGTAAAACGCGGCCTTGGTAGATTTCGTTGGAATTTGCTGATAAAATTTTTAGAGTCGCACGATTTATCTAGACTCGGTCGGGTAACCGGAAACAGACATATTTTTTTTCTTGGCCTAAGGAGTCTATTTTTTTTTTCCTGTGATAGCAATGCCACGCCCCCTTACCTATATTCACCACATCCAGAGTTTCTGGGTTATGTTATTGCCACCTAAACAATATGTGTACCCACCATTCAAGAATATACCGTAGGCCTACCTTCAGTTCCAAAGACGATAGATCTTTGGGGGCGGGCCCTCCCCCAGTTCCCCTGGCATATCGCCGTCTGGCGGACTCTTTCGCCTTGCACAC
Organism: Hanleya hanleyi; assembly: GCA_036873755.1. Taxonomy (NCBI): domain Eukaryota; kingdom Metazoa; phylum Mollusca; class Polyplacophora; order Lepidopleurida; family Hanleyidae; genus Hanleya; species Hanleya hanleyi. Next base: position 17,469 of record JAVTVY010010929.1, on the reverse strand, counting down.
GAGTTTCACTTGCGCCCACTTTTTCTTCACTTGGGACACCGTTCGCAGTGTCCCAGTGCTCGCCGAATTAATACTGCAAAGAAAAAGAACATCATAATGTATCCAATATAGAATAAATATATATCAAAGGTAGAAAAAGTCTGTTATAAATGGGCAAAAAATAAGTTTAGTAGCGGCAGTAGTTGAAGAATAAGTTGAATGGAAAAAAGAACTCGTCACAACAACCGGGTAAATAAAAAATTCGGATCGCCGAATTCAGGTACATTGTGACAAAAGGCAAACCTTTTTGGTTTATTGAAGGCATACTGACTAATATTGCTGATGGTTATTATTGTTCATTTAGTGACATGGCTGTTGTAGTAATCATGTCCAGATCTACATCTCCTCATCTACCGTACGGCAGCGTATATCGCCGGTAATTGAGTCACGAAAAAACCGTCATACATACCTATTGGTGATCTTCCTCCATGCAAATTGTTTCTTCTGTAGGTCTACTGTTGACGAAAATTTGGAGAACAAAATCTCTCTCTCTTTCTTTACTTCCTCGACGAGAATATCAACCTCGTTTGCGGAAAAATTTTCCTGGCGTGTTGTTTTCTTCTCAGCCATTTTTCGATCCGCAGACGATCTGCTTTTTTAATTTCCCGCCATTTTGATTTCTCACCTTTAGACACAAAAGAGTTCCACTTTGACAGGAAACTCTTACGGCGCATGTCCGTTGTCAAGGAAAAGTTACTTGAGATCGTCCTAAGTTTGAAGTGTTTGAGACCAACTTAGGATCACGTTAAGTCAGCGATAAGTTCGCTTCGAGAATCGATCCTACCTATCTTCCTAAGTTGAACTTAAGTCTATCCTATCTCACTAAGATCATCCTAAGTTAGGTTCGCTTCGAGAAATGACCCCCAGAGCTATCCGGTCCTGTCCTCCCTACTAGGCTCTGGGACGGCGCTCAGCAGTACGATCGGTCATTGGATAGCACACAAAACCCTAGAATTTAGAACATAACGAGAGCGTATCTGTGGAGATTAACCCAACGTCCCGACGTCATGGATGTTACGAGCGCGTCTGAAAGATGACGTAGCCTACCAGAACTCTTTATGCATTCTTGCGAAACATTTTCTATTCTGACGTCATGACGTTATGACACTGACCATTAAGATGACTCATGACTGACGTTTTATAAGGAATAGGATATGTTCCAATGGAACCGGAAGGGGCCACGTGAAAGAATTTTTCAATGTATTATGGGACCCACTTTCAGCGATCGTCGTCCCAGGGCTTCGTCGGAGCGGCCAATTTTCCAGCGGAGAGCGATCCCTGGTGGCGAGGTTGCTAGACTGATCGCTGTCGTCTAATAACGTTGGGTCGATAGCGATCATGCGCGGTGGATGGGTACTACAAGGTTCAAGATTCAAGGTTCTTTATTTGCTGATCACAGCGCCCGTTATCGAGCAGATATACAATCAAGCGAAGATAATTAAGTATATATACATATAGAATAACCTAGTTGATTAGAAATAATTTGATTTACAGAAAAATAACAGTCGTGATACAAGGAACAATAATGCCAGGAGCAGCGATTTCGCTGGCATTTTACAATAAATTATGATCTTACTGACTAGTATCTGTTTGTAACACTAAAAACGTATATTAGCTAACATCTGTTATTCCTGTACCAGTAACACATTTGTCATGTTTAGATGCCGAACCATCAATCATATTGCTACGTGCGCTCATACAATCATGAACAAACTTACCTAAATTTTTCACAATAATTGGATCTTCGCACGATAAGAGCCAAATAAATTTGTTTGAAATATCGAGTTGAGAAAAGTTGGCATTCATGCTATCACATTTAAATAGAAATATGTCCCGAAAATTATCATATTTATTACATTCCATTAAAAAATGGAATTCATCTTCAACCTTACCAGCATTGCAAAGAGTACATAAACGCTTATCTGCTGGTACTTTGGCAAATCTACCTTTCTCAATCTGAAGGTCATGGCTACTTGTTCGTAGCTTACATAAGTCACAGCGATGATCTCGATTCAGAATAGATAAGTAAGGTTCCAACACAAAATTTAGCTTGAAGGTTCTATATGTTCTGAGTTTGTTACCATACGCTACGTTGGGACGGTCGGTAAACAGTTGTTCATTCCACCAGTTACAAAATACAGAAGAGAAACTTCTTGCAGCTTTGGAAACTAAGCTACCAACAGATAAACTTTTTTTCCGTTCGTATAAATGACTTAGATTTAAGAATGACAATATATATTTAATACCCGTTACCCAGGTCTTTTTTCCTTGGGTGTCCAATTTGATAGAAAAATCAAAAGCTTTCTTTAATAACGTATCATCAGGCATTTCAAATAAGCGACGCCAGTATTTAAGCATTGAACAAATAACATCAATTAGCATAGGACGTCGACCGAGTTCACCTAACACAGCACAATTTGTACATTTGGAGTTGACCCCAGAATGTATTTACAGTACTTCAAGTTAAGTCTTTCAAGTGGTTCATTCTTAATATAGTTATCTAAAAATGATTTTTTACTCAATTTTGTAACAATGGATGATCCCCATATTTCTGAACAGTAGAGTAAAATAGGCTTAATAGTATGATCAAATATATGCAAAGAAGTGGAGATTCCAGGAGGGTTACATGAAAAACATTTTTGAATTTTGAAGAATGCCTTAGATGCCTTGCCATTCAGTTGAACTTTGGCCAATTTCCACGTTCCAGATGGGTTAAATGTAATTCCTAAATATGTGTACGACTGTACTGTTTCTATTTGGGCATCACCAAGACAGAATGATTTTGGAGATGTTCCACTTTTACAGTTAAATATCATACATTTAGTTTTAGCTATGTTCACTTCCAGACTCCATTTATCACAGTATAATTGTAGTTTATCAAGGGATAGTTGTAAACCTTCCTTACTGTCAGACAATAGCACAACATCATCTGCATACAATAAACAATTGAGAGGTGTGGTCCCAAGGAATACCGGGTCACATGAATTATCAAATATGGATGGTAGATCATTAATGAAAATCTTAAAAAGATTTGGGCTTAAATTGTCGCCCTGACGAACACCAGTGAATGATTGAAAAAAGTTTGTCAGTGCACCAGCAACCTTTACACATAGCATATTGTTATTATACATATCTTTTAAAATCTTGTAAAATTGTCCACCTATACCGATCGACTGCAGTTTGTAAAAAAGACCCGTATGCCAAACCTTGTCAAATGCTTTCGAGAAATCAACGAAGCAAGCGTACATTGGTTTGTGTTCAACCTGTTGGTATGAATCTACCAATGTTTTCAAAACAAACATATGATCAGAGGTCCTCGCACCTTTAGTAAAGCCCAATTGTTCTTTTCTAATGATATCGCGAGAGGAGAGAAAATTTTCCAACCTGTTATTAAGAACTGAGTTGAATAGTTTGCCAATATTACTGGTTATAGTAATTCCTCGATAATTGGAGGGGTTTTTCTTAGTACCAGACTTGTGAATAGGAGAGATGTAACCTTCACTCCAGCATCGGGGATAAACCGCATTGGAGTAAGTAAGGTTAAATAGTTTTTGAATGCATGAACCAAGACTGGTATAGCCATATTTCAGCATTTCGTTACAGATACCATCTAGGCCACATGCTTTTTGTGTTTTGAGTCCTTTAATTGCCTTACTAATTTCATTTTCTTTTATTCTATAGTCTAACTCACTGAAATTAGTTTGCTGTTCTAGATGTTGTAAATTTGTATCAATGAAATTCTCAGTTGAACTGAATTTACTTTTTACATTTAATTTCTCAAAATGTTTTAACCATTCATCTGGTGATACATTTTCTGTATCTTCCTTTTTTGGATTGTCATTCTCTTTAAGTTCTTCCAATATTTTCCAAAATTCTTTCGGCTTATCGTCGACTAAATTGTCTAGATTGTTAATAAGCCTGTTTCTATATTTTCTCCTTTTATATTTCCTTGCTTTTCTAAGTTCTTTTAGAGATTTAAAGTACGAAGATCTAACACATGGTACCTTTGGATATATAGATAATAGATACGCTTTGTACTTTGTCATTACCCAGTCTCCTGGCTTCGATTGCATATACCTTTCGTCTAAACGGCTGCAGGAATTAGATTTGGAGCTGTTTGTAAAAAGCGGAAAACGGATCGCGGCTTGGTGAATGGTCATTACCCTACAAAACAGTAGCGCCGCCTGGCGAGGTGAACTATCCCCATTGGAATCCTCCCTATATAAATGCCACGAAAACAAAAAATAAAATGAAAAATAAAATGGATGGGAAGCACATTTTGTTCAATCATAAATCCATTTCTATGCAACTGAAGAGCGCATTTTTTTCGAAAGACATTAAATATTTTAATTTTCAAATAGCCTACCTGCAAGGAATCCTGATTTATTCGCCTGTTCTCTGGGGGTTAAAGACTTGTTTTCTTCGTTCTTGTGGCTTGCTTCAAGGTCTAGCGAGTAAAATAATATGCATGTACAATATAAACATTCTAAATGATGATCGAAATATTTCTCCCTACAAATAAAATATTTCCATTAGATTTGGTTCAAAACGATTTTCTGGTAAATGCGCTTCAGACCGGGCATGTAAAAATCAGCGCCCATGAGGTCGTCTGTTCCACAACATACCGGCTGTACTGAACCTTTCCGCAAGTGACGTCACAGGTGTAACGGAAGAGCGTCAGAACCACTGTCTGTCCAAGATAATATATCACAGATATTTTCGGCGATAGTTCGGAGACAATTTATCATACAACTTTGAAATTTCACATAGTATATACATTGTGCTCAGCAGAAATGGTGTAAATTAGCGATACTTTTTCGTTAAATCGACTGACATATGTGCTAGACGAATGTACAGATCAATTTTCATTGACATCAAGACTGTATTTTCATGCAATAATATAAGATAGCCATAATACCTTCTGAAAGACAAGTTATTATTACATCACGGATTTATATATACTAGTCTCAGGTTATACTTAAGATTTTATATCCACGATGTACTGTGGACGTGAACAGAACTTGAATTTTTCCAGAGCTGCCAACAGCGCGAACAAAAAAACCTGTCATATAGGCTTTGAACTCGTTTCCTGTGGGTTCCATCTCAAGTATTTACATGTCTCGTGACAATTAGCGCATGTACAAGTCAGGAATGGGATTTTGACATTACCTGATGGCCATATATATATTTAGTTCACTGTGTATAATTCCGAGAAACAAACAGCAGGTTATAGTTAGAGTTAGAAGGCAAATTGTCTCCGCATGAGATTTTCAGCAAAGCAGGAGCGTTTCAAATTCTTCGGTTATTTCTGAAGAAAACGTCTTCTTGAAAACGACGGTCGCCCTGAATATGTTGGGCGGAGCCAAAGGTAATCAGTCTTCCTTATATGGTAGAATGATTGACAGTTTCACTCCCGAATGTCAATTTCATTCAACGAAAATCGCACCCGCCAACATTTCGCATCTTCATACACCAATCTAATTTTACGTTCACACTTTGAACTAATTTGTGACCGTGGAAATTGGCTCAGTCTAAGCACATGACATTCCAAGGAAAGTGATTTTTGGGGGGGTTTTTCCCATAACCATTCAAAATAAGAACAAATACATCATATAATATATTCAAACTGTAATGTTAAAACATGAATACGATGATGAAATCATTTGATACACATGGACCGAGATTGACGTCTAAACTAGTTCGATACTATAATAATATTCCATATTGGAAGACAAATTGGCTCCACATGAGATTTTCAGCCAATCAGGTTCATGACTTATTCCTAAATAAAAATATTCTTTGTTGAATATGTTGGGCGGAGCCAAAGATACCCAGTCTTCCTTATATCTGTATATGGTAAGATGATTTTGTTTCTGGTCAGCTTGAGCGTTTTACTGAACCCTGTGGTTAAACCCTTTTTATTGGAAATAAACATTTTCATACTCCATTAAATATCCCACAAGAGAGTCACCTGTGGCATCAAAACCTATAAATGGACCACAGTGGTGTGTAGACCAAGAATTGAGTTTTGCAGGAATCCAGGACAAAAACCCCATGCGCACAGACGTCCCATATCATGCAGACAACGAAAAAAGGAATTCTACAATAGATAATATTTTTAATTTAATTGTATATTTAACACTGAACACAATACACATCACTTAAAACAACACTTATTCACAGATTACCACTTTCAACTAACGCATAAACAATACTGGGAGAATTTTAAGAATCCTTCAAAAGAATTGCCAAACCAACAGTGTACTTGTTTGTGTACTTCTCTCACATGTTTGTTGACTGCAAATCAACCGAATCACAGACAGACATGGAATCGAAGTTCTAATATTTTTTAATTGACAAAAAATAATTCTTTGTAATTCTCAAATATTCAGTCAATGACCACAGGGGCTCGTTACCGTTGTTAATTGGTTAACCAGGTTGATTATAGAGGAGGGGTCGATAAATAACCTGATTAACCAATTAAAAACGGTAACGAGCCCCTGTGACAAAGACAGATTATTTTTCTGAATATTTCATGACCAATGTATTTTTTTTAATGTTTTGCTGTTTAAATTCAGTATATACATACACCGAGAAAGATTTCATGCTTGAGGTTCTAATCATTGTCACAACTAAAAAATCGATTAACCCTACCTAGCCTGGGGGGGGGGGCATTATGGCCCCCTACCAAACTTTCTCCGCTATCTCGGGAACGACGAAAAATGGAGTGCTGAAACTCCTGGGCTTGATAGTTTATCATATTGGGGTTATTTTGAGCCCATTTGCATAACCCCCTGAGCAGAGGATCATGGGTAAATTCAAGATGGCGGCCACGTGGTGTACCAGAAAAGTGATGTTTTTGTCACATTTCTTCAAAATTTCTGCTTTTCCGAGATGAAAAGTGGGCAAAAACTATTTTATTTCACATCACATTAATATTTACTAATTTATCATGCAGTTTTTGCGGAGAAATTGCATAAATAAAAAAATCGGAAAATCCGACCGAAAAATCGACCAAAAAATGTCGTTTTTGAAGCGGCCATCTTGATTTTTTTTTTTACATTTTCTGGTAGAGCTTGACCCAAGGGTATAGTTTGGTAAGTTTCAGCCCCCTAGCTCAAGGGATAGGAACAATAATTAGGGGGGGGGGGAGCCATTTTGTTCGTATCCCGTTTTGCGAACGCTAAGTATGGTTTAGGCCAATCTGATTAAAACTCAGACTTAATAAACCGCTCCTCTATCGGACATGTCGCTGATTAAGATCTGGGACAGTTCCTATCTTAAATCTGTCGCGCATGTCAGACTGGCGACCAATCACAGTCCAGCCTCAACAGGCGAAGAGCTGCCTATTGGCGCTTTCCATTTGGAGGCAACACCAGCATTGCTCGGGCACAGTAAATGGAACGTGCACAATCAAGGCATTGCCAGCAGACACGCCGACCACGCGAAATGGAAAGCGCCCTATATTCAGTGGCGGTCAAGTTCATGGGCGAGATCGAAAGTTATGGTGTGCCATGCGTGTCCGCATTAAAGCAGGAGCAACTGCAGATGTTTTCTTGCATGCTACGTAAAAAGACACTGTACAGCCGTTCTTCCTACCGACTACGGGAAATCTTTATGTTGCCGAGTGTACGGACGGGACGCAGAAAAATCCAACCCCCATGCAGGCGGCTGGCGAAGTTCTTGCTGTCGACTCCAGTTCATGAGCGATCACCGAAGATTATTATTTGCTCCCCGTTGCTCTCTTTAATGACAGACCATGTGAAAAGATCTAGGGATATTTCTTGCACTGCTGGATATATAGGTACGGTTATTTTGTTCCATAAAATCAGTTCATAACTGCATCGCAACAACAACGGAGATTAGGAGATTAGCCGTCACGCTATACTACGAGGCGTCTCATTGGGCGACTATTTGACCAGGAAACTATTTGATTCGGAGTTCATCTGACGGATTTGTTATAGGAACTGTCCCAGATCTTAATCAGCGACATGTCCGATAGAGGAGCGGTTTATTAAGTCTGAGTTTTAATCAGATTGGGTTTAGGCCTACAGGAAACTTACCTCTAGTTTAACTTGATCATTCCCAGCGAATCCAGGGCATTTCCCCCAGTGGACATTTCCCCCAGTGGACATTTCCTCCATGGACATTTCCCCCAGTGGGCATTCCCCCCAGTGGACATTTCCCCCAGTGGACATTTCCCCCACCTATAGCCTATATTTTTAGGTTATTTTGAACATAGTTTTCAAACAATTTGTCCAAAAAAAAAAAAAATTAAATATAGTTTTACGAGAAAGCACATTATATATTATATAGCACATTTTTGAACAAAATAATGTATATAATCACATAGTGATAACATATAATATTCATATACATAGTATATATTTTAACATTTTAAGAAAACATCACATATTGGTAAAATAAAAGATGTATTTTTAAACAATATAATTTTGTTCTACAAGTACCCCCTCTAAGACTCCCCCCACCCCCCTCCCTCAGCCGTTGGCCTCAGACTTGGTGGCTACGCTCCCTCGTAAATCACTGATCAAATTCAAAACTCTTGTTTCTAACCCTGCTTTTCTATTGTTTTAAAATGTACTATAAGACTGTATAATAATATCTTATCACTATGTGACTCATTTATCGTAAAACATGTAAAAATTCTTATATCCTTATATATAGAAAATAAAAAATATATAAAAAAAGTTGTGTTATGGCCAAATTATTTAATAACTATGTTCAAAATAACCTAAAAATATAGGATGGGGGAAATGTCCACTGGGGGAAATGCCCACTGGGGGAAATGTCCATGGGGGAAATGTCCGCTGGGGGAAATGTCCGTACACCATTCCCAGCACCTTCGCAGCTGATTTACTGTATTCTCTGAAATCAAATGAATTTAGTCCCATGACGGTTCAATGAGAATTTTACGGTACAGGCTTTTATTGGATGCCTTTACACGTTCCAAATATTGATAGACGAGGTCAAGTGAATTATTGTAAACATTTAGTCTCGTGGCACAACATTAAATCATACACAGTACCGTATACCTATATACGGGGAAAACCCAATTTTTATTTAGTTACTGGTATACTGGTGCATGGACAAGATAAGCTCTTCCCGGTTCTATGACCGATGTACAAGGAAAGAATGCCATGTAGGGAAAATGTCCGGTGCCTATTTTATTTCCGATTTGCAACGTAAAAAGAACACTAGCGCTTTCTATAAGAAAAAGTATGAGAAGGGACATTATTTACTATTTATTCTTCCCATTTACTCCCGTAGTCAAATATGGAAGCCGGATGCGACCACTGGCGATCTCGCCCTTTCATTTCGAAGGAAAAAATCATACGAGATTACCTCGCGGTTAGGTCGCGGCTTGGTCGCGACGCGATATTATAACGAGATTCGGTGGAAATACAACGCAGGCTGACCCTTTGACAACTTGTCATTCCGTTGGAATATACACACTTCAGTATGGTTCATATAGAAACTGAAATCGAATGTCCATTAAAGCGCGATTATTCTATCCCCAAAATAGTGTCAGACTGTCTAATATCACCGAATTTTGTGGGGCTACTATTGAAAGGCGCAGAATTAACGAGCGAATGATCAAATATGTACTCTCTTAACCCCACCATGCCTGGGGGGGGGAGCGAAGGTTGGCAAAATGCCCCTACTCCCCTACCAAACTATCTGCGCTATCTCCGTACGATAAACGTAACGAATCAATGGCAAATTCAAGACGGCGGCCAATGGGATAAAAAAGAAAGGTGATTTTTCGTTTTTCGTCGTTTTCCTTCAAAATTTCTGCTTTTCCGCGATGAAAAGTGGGCAAAAACTATTTTATTTCACATCTCACTAATATTTACTACTTTATCATGCAGGTTTTTTCGGAGAAATAGCATAAGTCAAAAATTTGAAAAATCTGACAGAAAAATCGATCAAAAAATGCCGTTTTTGAACATGACGTCACTTGAATTGTTTTTACATTTTCTGGTGACGTTTGACTCAAGGGTATACTATGGTAAGTTACATCCTAGCTCAAGGGTAAGAAAAATATAGGTCCAAAAAAGCCCAGGCCAAGATAGGGTTAAAAATCTTGACTGAAATTTACTCACGATGAAGTGGAAATTTATCTTACTCAAATTTCCATTATAAGTCACTCGAGTTTGAGTGAAATTCAATCAAATTCGAGTGATCTATGAATTCAAGTTTGAGCGGAATCAATTTCCACGCTCGCTTGAGCGAATCAAGCGTTTGAGTATATCTATTATCAATTGTATACATCCGGTATGCATCGTGAAATACGGTGTTAGTATAGTCTACGGAAAAAACCGCGCATTGACCTCTTTGCACTTAAACTTGTGGCGGTCATGTGGCCATGACCTCAAAAATTTGCATATTGGGGGAAAAAGCTACCTCCCAACAGAGAAGAGTTCCAATTGTTACCTCTGGGTCACTATAGTTCCGGCAAAGGGCCCCTGGGCATGTATTCTTCCGTGGTGATGCGATCTGGTGGTGATGCGGTCGCGGGAAAAAGCTTCCGCGGGCAGAAAGTAGTCCCCCGACTTCTAATACGCTGCATGGTCCGATTGGGTCGAGTGAGGTATCAAAGTGAAGCCTAGGTGAAGGCGCATCTAATGTATGGAAGCGTATTAGTGCCAGTGTGAAAAAAAAATTCCGAGATTTATCTCCTAATTAGGACTTATTATCTCCTAATTAGGAGAAAATTATCTCCTAATTAGGACTTATTATCTCCTAATTAGGAGAAAATTATCTCCTAATTAGGGCTTATTATCTCCTAATTAGGACTTAATATCTCCCAATTAGGACTTATTATCTCCTAATTAGGACTTATTATCTCCTAATTAGGACTTATTATCTCCTAATTAGGAGAAAATTATCTAAGGGATATAGGGTACAGGGTGCACCAGAGGTGTGTACGCATGCTACGATGACGTCACTTCCGAGCTCCAAGAGCTCCGAAGGCTCCAAGAGCTTCGAGCTCCGAGCTCCGAAAGCTCCGGACGTCCGGGAGTGAGGCATGCCCAGCACCCGTCTTAAGGCAGTGATGCCCCCCACGCTGGTGAGTGAGTGACCGAGTGAGTGAGCGAGCGAGTGAGTGAATGCGGGAGCTCTGAGCTCCCGGCTGCCCCATCCCCGAGCTGAATGGCGACCACGCGCACAGGTCCATCATGAATACCAAGCGTCACTTGGAAGAGGATATGGGATTACCACCCACGGAGGATCTGGAAAATACGATCAGAGTACGCAAACAACTGTTTCAGGACATGCTGCCTGGACGGTATGCTGGCCTGCCCGACGATGCGTAGGTCACACCGAACAAAGATTGAACTCTCCCAAAGGACGGCTTGTTGTTGTTGTTTCTCTCTCATCTGTTTCATGGTATTATGACGCAAACCCCTGGTCAGCGACCACCCGAGTATTTGAAGTCTCGTTGACAAGGGACTAATTTCTGTGCGCGGAGGCCTCTCCCCGGACATGACCGCAACACCATCGGACATGACCGCATCTCAGTGGAGCTTTACATCCCCATGGGTCACTAATTAGGAGAGAATAAGTCCTAATTAGGAGATAATAAGTCCTAATTAGGAGATAATTTTCTCCTAATTAGGAGATAATAAGTCCTAATTAGGAGATAAATCTCGGAATTTGTTTTTCCACACTGGCACTACTAATACGCTTCCGTACATTTGTGCATGGCTACAAAGCAAGTAAAGTAAACCAATATTCAATTCAATTCAATTCAATTTTATTTTACATATACGCTCACAATGGAGCAGGGTACAAACAGTGAAATCAAAACACACAATTAAAGAATAATGCATAATAGGCTGTTGATATGAAATTACTAAATGAGTATTCACTATTATGACTAGTATAACAAGGCAAACCTGTATATTCTATACAGATACTAATGACGTACTCTTAAAATAATTAGATTGAAATTCAATCCATTAGACCGAAACTAGTGACCAATCTTTCATCGGATTGAAAATATTCAATCTAATAGATTGAAACCGATAAAATGAATCTGTTGTAGACAGAAAATTCAATCTACCAGATTGAAATCCTCAATCCAATACGATATGTGCCGTAGTTAGTGTTCTTGTGGGTAGTCCGATCTTTCCGGTTGGATACGATAGTCTAAGTTACAATCCAACAAACCTTGTTGATAGACTTTTTGGCCAATCATTAGTTCAGAAAGTTTTGCTCTTATATTCTAGCATATCAGGTCGGAGCTATACCAGCACACAATCATACATTCTCTGGCTGTACGTCCTCAGTTTTTTATCCACCCCCATAATTATTTTTTTTACCCCTTGAGCTAGGGGGCTGAAACTTACCGCACTATACCCTTGGGTCAAGTTGTATCAGCAAATGTAAAAAGAATCCAAGATGGTCGCTTTGATGACGTCACAGTGACGTCATTTTCAAAAACGGCATTTTTTGGTGGAGTTTTCGGTCCGATTTTCCGAATTTTTATTCATGCAATTTCTCCGTAAAAACTGCATGATGAATTAGTGATATTAGTGTGATGTGAAATAAAATAGTTTTTGCCCACTTTTCATCGCGGAAAAGCAGAAATTTTGAAGAAATATGACAAAAACATCATCTATTCTCGTACCGCACGTGACCGCCATCTTGAATTTGGCCATGATCCTTAGCTCCGGCGGTTATGCAAATAGGCTCAAAATGACCCCAATAGGATAAACTATAAAGTCACGTAGTTTCAGCTCTCTATTTTTTGTCGTTCCGGAGATAGCGCCGAAAGTTTTGTAAGGGGAGGGGGGGGGGGCATTTTATTAGATAGCATTAAATTAGGTATATTTTGGTGGTATTGTTTTGAAAATATTTAAAAAGTTAAAGCGCCCATATAGTTTGCGACAACACATTCTCATAAAGAAGGGTATGATTCAGTATTGGGCCCTGACCATCCGTTCTTCCATCCATCCATCCGCAGTGACTGCGACAATACTGCTGTTTCACTTCATATCCAGTGTACATCTTTTGTACGATGGGGGAAATGATGAACCTCAAATATTTTGTGATCAGTCAAATGAAAATGTTAGTAAGTGTACCGCACACTTCATAGCACAGTATCCACAACAGATAAATGTTATCTCGCCGTCCCATATTTGATACACTCTTGTTTTACCTTGGTATACCAGGTACTTGTAATGAATTATACTATACTTACAAAAGCATGGAGCACCCTCAATTTCAACCATATCGGGTGCAGCAATAACTTCTGTCCCACAACAAGCCACCACGACAAGGGCAATCAACATTATTATTCCGGATTTGGTTAGCAAGTGGTTATACTGCCTTTGACTCTGTGTTGTACTGGAATTGTTTAACAAAGTGTGTTACCCACAGTCTCTGACTCCGTGCAATTGGCTACTGGAATTGATTAACAATGTGTTGTACCAACAGTCTTTGGGTCTGTCAATGAGAGCTAGCGCCGTTGAACGTAATATATACCAATATCAAGTGGACCAGATGTCTTCTCTCTATATACGTTCCTTTTCCAGGGGAAGGGGACAGTATGACACTGAAATAGAGCTAGGACACAAGTCTAGAGAGGGAACAATATAGTTTGGGAGACAGATGTGAAAGCTCCATAATTATCTAAATTTTGATAATATCAGCAGCCGTATTTTCATAATAATTCGGCGTATACACTGTCCACAACATATTGTCGCTGCGACCATATAAATCATGGTTGCCTAGGGTGCGACCATAAAAATGATGGTCATGAATATATGGTCAACGGGGCGCGACCATAAAAATGATGGTCACCAATATCTGGTCAACAGTGTTGACCATAACTTTTATTGTCGAATCTATATATCGGCCATCATTTATATGGTCATTTTTCCGACCCACATTTTTATGGTCCTTTTTTTATGTGCTGAACGAGTTGCAACCATAAAAATGGTGGTCGCATATATAGTTTGACAAGCATTTATATGGTCACTTTTTCGAACCCCATTTTTATGGTCATCTCTATTATTGCTTAATGAGTTGCGACAGGGACGGTACAATACATTTATTTTATTGTCCCTGGTTGCGACCATGAAAAATCGTGTATGGGCACATTTTTAGCCATTAATTTTGTGGTCGCTGCGGTAAGTGTTCTGTATAATTTAAATAGTAAAGCAGGGTAAGCACTCCGAAGAATGACAAGCAATTCATTGTGACTCAATACTTCGGTTTATTCCTTCCACAGGGCCTCAAAACAAGAGGTTTTTTGGGGGAGGGTTGAAGGTGGCATGACGGTGAAGTGTTGAAATGTGGGGTCTCTATATATAACCCCATGCTTTATATATTTTTATTTAAAGCATGGGGTTATATATAGAGACCCCATATTTCGACATTTCATCGTAATACCACCGTCCACCCCCCCCCCCACCGACATTCTTGTTTTGAGGGCCTGTGCTTCCTTCAAACCATCATCAGAAGTAATTTTACAGAGAAACCTAACGGTGTATATACAGGGAATGTGTTGAAATCATCGGTTATGAATGAACATATATGGTTGTAAAAATGCCATCAATGTTAATTATGTGCAATATAAACAGTTGTTGTGGCATTACATAAAAGATACATGATAGAAGGGATTAACAGTATGTGGTATTAAACCGTAAGTGGTGACGGCAATAAACAAAGACTCAGTTAAGGCTGACAAGTGTTTGTATATACACACTAGGGAAGTGACCAGTTCAATATAATATACATTTGTCAGAGTTTATTGTTTTATCAATCAAACAAAGCTAACTGCTTTGAAGCTTTCAGTCCATTATTTAATTGTGGTTTGTTGCTGTTAATTGCAAACGCCTGTTTAAATAGTAATTCTGACCAATCCTGGGATTTATTTATGACTTTCATGTTGTTAAAAATAATCTGAGGCGAGGTACCAAAGTGGTGTCCGAGTTAGGCATGCTGAACAATCTCATAATATGGTCAAAATGTTTACAATTTTGAACATGGTTTAATTGGTTTAAATTTAAATAGATGAACTATCTTTCACTTCGCCAAGTTGTAGAAATTTATCTCAAGTATCAGTGAAGACTGTGGCAATTACGGACCGTAATTGACAGAACAGCCGATCTGTTTTCCCGCTGTTACTTCCACTGTGACGATCTTGACTTCGCCCAGCCTGGTACCCTAACTCACTGTTACGTTACTTACATATACAAGTTTGCTAGGGAACCTTAGAAAGCCTCGTTCTGCGTTTTGCTGTAAACGTGGCATTCGTTGGCCGATTAGGGAGTTTATATTTTTGTGTTCCAACCAGCAAAGTTGCTTTTGTGTGTCAAATTCTTAACGTACGGCCGTAGTGATGTAGGACTACAAGGATTCAACTACTGAGACATATTAATACGGTAATAACACGGCAAAAGTGAAGAAAAAGAGAGAAAAATCGCTGTTTGAACAACAACAACATCAAGTTGAACAACTGTTACAACGGAACAAGGCAAGTACCCGTAAGTTTATATTATAAACAACAACAACAACAAATATGCCTAGATGAACAGGTCAGAAAAAAGGACTAAGTGTATAGCCAATTCACTTTGGATATTTTATATATTTTACTTCTGTCTGTCCCAGATAATATATCCGAGCCGTTTATGTCGATATGTCGGGGACAGTTTATCGTACAACATTGAAACTTCACGCAGTATGTACATGTAAACTAAAAAATACTAATTTTTTCCTCCATATTTTATTGAAATATGTTAAGAATGGACAAAAATGACCAATACCTACCATGTTATTTTGGGACCACGATGATGTTGATCTGCCAATTTTATAACATGCAGGCTTGACGTCATGACATCTAATTTTTGTTTTCGCGATTTATTGAGAACTAGACTGGAAGGGTTTTCTTGATACTTTGGAATAAAATTAGTACTTTTTAGATTACATGTATCTACTGTGTGAAGGAAACCCGCGTAAAGTTACAACGTCGTCCACCAGGTTGGGGAAAACACCTTGATCGACGTATTATACCTTCATCGGGGTATTATACCTCGATTGGGGTATAGGGCTATGTCAACTTCAGTTTTTCTATATTTATGCAAAATGTGGACATCCACACATACCCGGTTTAACAACATCTGTGGCGTCATTGTTTCATGATTTTCACCTCAACTTATTGCTTTGTTTTATGCGACTAATTATTCAAATTAGCCACTTCAATATTTCAAAAATGGAAGATGGCTCTAAATGACATATTTGGTGAAATTTATTTTGTAAATGAAAATGGCATGTGATGGCATACTTCGATGTCAAGATCATGCGCAAATTGTAGGATTTAAGAGCCAATGCCTAGTTAATAAATCAAGTTTAATTGAGAGACCCATAATATAATCTGCTAGCATGTGCACCGCATAAAAAACAGACCTCTGCTCTCTTGCAGGAAACAAGCCTATGTTTATGTATACTATGATTGTCTTTTTGAATTTGGTGCTAATACTGTTATATGGAAAATGGAATAGGTCTTCGGATTATGGACGCGGATATTCTCTAATGGACGACGGCTGGATTATGAATGACGGACTAGACGCTTGTAATTCTGACCCTGCCATGTGTGTGCATGCTAGGAAATTGTGCATTGCATCGGACAATTTAATCTAATTTATTGATCAGTCCATGCATCTACCTTCATGCAACTTTGATATGACTTTGAGATGGAATTATGCCATCACATGCCATTTTATTTACAAAATAAATTTCCATGAATGCCATTTGAAGCCATGTTTCGTTTTTGAAATATTAAGGTGGCTAATTTGAATGATTAGTCGCATTAAACGAAGCAATAAGCTAATGTGAAAATCATGGAACAATCGAGCCGTTGAAAGATCCATGCAGTTCAGGGTATGGGTAGATATCCACATTTTCCATAAATATATAAAACCTGAAGTTGACATAGCCCTACCTCGATCGAGGTATAATACATCGATCAAGGTATTTTCCCCAACTTGTCCAATACGTTGTCTCCGAAATATCGCTTAAAACATCTCGGATATATTATGTGGGACAGACAGTAGTTATTCTGTTCGTATAGTATAATACTACTGCTCTTTTTGCCAGCAAAAAAAGTACTAACTGGGATATATATCCCAATTGGGATAAAATATCCATGTCAGAAGTGGATTATTCATGTTTCAATCAAGCTGGCACATATTGCTAGTTATTCTGTTAGTATAAAGGCATACAACCGGGAAAAATATTGCACATAATCGCAATATCACAGAGAATGATTTTGGCGAGTAAAAGTCAGCAAAATTATACAATCGCATTGGCAGATTTGTGAAGAAGATTCTATCTTGTTTTTGTAGTTTAACTGCCGAAATTCGCCATTATGAGTTTAGTATGAGAATTGGTCAC
Source organism: Hanleya hanleyi (assembly GCA_036873755.1). Lineage (NCBI taxonomy): Eukaryota > Metazoa > Mollusca > Polyplacophora > Lepidopleurida > Hanleyidae > Hanleya > Hanleya hanleyi. Next base: position 6 of record JAVTVY010010929.1, on the reverse strand, counting down.
AATATC
>JAVTVY010010928.1:0-58791 GCA_036873755.1 Hanleya hanleyi | reverse complement strand
GCAATCAGAGATTGCTCAATTGTATGCCCCCCTTCCACTTTAATCCGACACTGCTCCACCATTGTTCTGTTTTGTATTGGTCTGTGGAGGCCTAATTTGGCTAATTATAAAAATTCTGTTTAAGTCACTTTTTTCGGCATGCCTCGCATAATACATGTACATATTCCACCCGGGACTTTCGCCAAATTCAAAAATGTGACCTGGTTATGAGACCTACATTCCTTGGGAGTATATTGTGGTGAAATTATGAAGCGATCGTGAACTTTGAATTTTGCATCCAATTCACTCTGTTTGGAGCAATTTCATACTTCAGGACCTATGTGATCTACTTTGGAATGTGCTTTGGACAAATAAATATATCCCATTCATTTAGGTTTGATGAACAAAAGGCCATATCTCTTGAAAATATAACCGAAAGCAGAGAAACTTCACGCTGCACACCTATGGGTACTGACCACATATCATGCAAATTCCATAATTGTCCATACAATATTAACCGAGATCCAGCCCGGACAAGTCCAAATTCACAAAGATTTCAAGAACAAAAGGGCCATAACTCTTGAAATATACGCGAAACGCGGAGAAACTTCACACTGCACAACTACAGGGCACTCACCACATATCCTGCAAATTCCATACTTGTCCATACAATATTAACCGAGATCCAGCCTGGACAAGTCCAAATTCACAAAGACTTGATGAACAAAGGGCCATAACTCTTGAAAATATATGCGAAACGCGAAGAAACTTCACGCTGCACAACTACAGGGCACTGACCACATACCCTGCAAATTTCATAATTGTCCCTACAATATTAACCAAGATCCAGCCCGGACAAGTCCCAATTCATGGAGATTTCAGGAACAAAGGGCCATAACTCTTGAAAATATAGGCGGAACGGGGAGAAACTTTACGCTGCACAACTGTGGGGCACTGACCACATGTCATGCAAATTTCATACTTGTTCATACAATATTAACCAAGATCCAGCCCCATTCACAGAGATTTCAGAAAAAGGGCCATAACTCTTGAAAATGATACCGGAACTCGGAAAAAACTCTACGCTGCACAACTATGAGCCACTGGCCACATTCCATGCAAGTTTCAATCCTGTCCATCAATTATTAACCGAGATATCGCGCGGACAAGAAATTCGGACGGACAGACGGACGGACGGACGGACAGACGGACGGACAAAGCGATCGCTATATGCCCTCCTCTACAGTACGCCCAAGAATTAAACTGGTCACTGCTCGCGAAACGTTGGGTTCATCTTTCGCGAAACATTCGCGAAACGTTCGCGAAAGCATGTGCGAAAGGTTGATAATAACTTACGATGATTTCATATTTATTTCATAGCTTTCGCGAAAGGTAAATACCTTTCGCGAAAGATGCGTCACGATCATAACTGACGTAAAGCGATCCGCATTTGACAAGACAAGATGGCAACAAATGCGGGAGTGTTGGATCTTCTTATCGGAACGAAGTTTGAACGAATTATGACCAGAATATGAACGGAGTTTGACCGAAACGAAATAACCGAAACGAAATGAACCGAACGGAGTGAGCAAAGTTTGGACTTCCTCCGCAGTGCATGGACTGCCCGCTGCTGCCGTTAAACTTTAATCGGCCGTACATGTTTGCTTGTGAATAAAGTTGGATGACCGACAGAATGGCTCAGAAACCCGTATAGTTAAATGTTTACAAAATGTACTGATTGTAATTTGTTTCGATAGATAAAGAAAATATGAAGCAGGTCTTTTTCTCCACTCCCACGGCGAAAAGCCCCACGTGGTCCAGATGTGCGAACTTTGACCCTGCAGAGCTATGCCCTTGAAAACAGCCGCACCACGTACTCATACCCGTGCGACGCATTTAAAGTGTGATCACCTACTGTTCACTTCCATAGTCTACCGAATTTGTGATTACAGATGAATTGATTTTCAAAATACTATAATAACAACTACATGGCTTGTTGTCCCAAGATTCTGTTATAGTCGGCGGCTTTTGTTTGCTTGTGAGACGAATGAATAATTTTTTTTGTACTCAGAATTAAGAGTCCCCCGCAACACATAACAACGGAATAAAATAACAACATTTCACATGGGGTACATGCAGATCTAATTCCCATTACGAAGTTAGAGTATATTAACCAATACAATAATAGTAACACTTAAAATTAAGCCTAGAGCTCAAATTAACAAAAAATGAATCCCGTTTTGCGAGACATGAGAAAATTTAAAATACCACATACCTTGAAATGGAATCTTTAGTACTTCCATTTCTGCTCTCTCGTTATTTATTATTTAAATATCTATTTTAATATCTAGCGCTGCAAAAGATCTTAATGAACGAAGAAATGTACCATGAAATTTAAATGAAACATTGAGTTGATGGACAGCGAAATCCGAATGAGAAGCGGACTACAATTTCAGTCAATCAAAAATCGAAATGTAATCGGGTGGGTCTAACAAAAGGAAAAACAGTTGAGAAAATACTTAATTAATATTATCCTGGATGGTATTATAAAGATTCGTTTTCATCGAGGCGTACGGCCGTACAAGGTACATTCCGAAGATGTTTTTCGTCCTCAATACAATTGTGTTGCGGAAACCTGTCGCTTATGTACGGAAGAGATCACGGTAATGAAAAAACTTATTAGTCCATTCTTCCTAAATATTTACATAATACTAAAAATTTGTCTAGACTAATGTGATAACAAACGAGAAGAATGCAAGATAATTTTACCGATAGCACAGAAGAATATACAAAATGTATAAGATAAATATTCTGATCAAATATATTATTAAACAATTTTGAATAACTTTTTCTTTTCTCATATTGCCGAATGTTATAAACAGTTGATAACAGATCATATTGTGGAACGCAAATAGAATACAGATCTAGAGTGAATGGAAGAAATTCTTGCATAAAGCATTCACTTTTTGCACGAGAAAACCGGAATGTGAAATTGAAGACCGAATAGTTCCCTGCTGTTGACCTTGTTCAAGTTGTTGTTTATCAGAGCGCGGACCTCGAAGAAAGCACTCTTTCGTGCAGACGTCGCGGAAAGATTTCATTCCAGAGCATATAAAATTATGTTTTTAGATCTAATATAAAGTTGATTGTAATAGAAAGAAGAAACATATATCTCTGTGAATCTGGAGATAATGAAGATCGATCTTCGTTATTTTCTTGAAGTTGGAAATCCATGGCAAGTTGCCATTTTCAACTACTGTTCTCCGTGAAGGTAACCGACGATCGTTTACATTTATGAGAACGAACCGGAATGAACGCAAAAGTTTTAAACGAAATATAACCAAACTGTGTCGATGGGTGACAAAAAATGAAATACAAATGAAAATATGTTTGATCACTATATCCAAACATGTACCATGCCGATTTATGTTCTTTTTGACGCGCTGGAGACTCGACACGTGGGTGTGAACGTTACTCCGTCGTCGTGATTTTATAGTTGCAATTCATTTGCAAAATTAGGTATATGGACCTAATTAATGCCATTAAAAACAAAACACACCAACAAATGAAAAATAAATAGTTGATAGACAAAAATATAAACATTTTACGACATGTATTTCCTCAAACATCGTTCGCGTATTCCTTTCGCGAAAGGTTCAATTCTGACATTTTCTCACGAAAGGTATGGCGAGAGGTACTGGCGAATCGTTCGCGAAACGTTCGCGAACGGTTCGCGACATTTTTTGGCTATCCTTCGCGAATTTGACCAGTTTAATTCTTGGGTGTACTGTAGTTAGAGGGGGGGCATAATAAAAGATGATGTGGAAACATTTGTCATCATGAATATTTTGTGCTCTGTGATGCTTGCTACTAAATAAGAAATTAATAATTGTGCACTCCTTGAATTTCTTGAGCGCGTGTGAAGATAATCACAGACGACAAACCCTGTCGGCTAGACTTTGACGGCGACTTTGACTGCACGTGTCGTCGTGAAAAACACTGCTTCAACAAACGCCATTTCAAGCCGAAAAATCAGTAGATTTCTTTCGAAGTTGATGGAGAATATGTTTAAAATTGTCCTGGTATAACATGATCAGGTCGACTGAAGCATAATCATGTTGCTGATTTCTCGATTCCTGACCTAGAATTGCGAGCTTTATTTTCTGAAAAGATCGCCAACCTGCATTGCCATGAGCTGCATTACAGTCACACTTTACAGTATGCTGACAAGTGTTCACACCGCTTTACGGTTGTTGTTGCATGTTGTCGTTAAACATGGCCATGGTCGTGATTTTGTTGGAATTTGCTGGAAATTTTTTTAGACTCTGTCGGGTAACTGAAAACAGACATTACGTTTTTCATTCTTTACAAATTGTGCAGAGATATCCAGAGAAATAGTTTACACAATGAACTGAGAACTTTTTTTGTTACCAGTCCGACGGACTTGTTGTTCAGTCACTCACACCAGTCCGTTTGATTTTTTACCAGTCTCGGACTGACGGACAGGTGCCAAATTCGAACTCTGCATGTACACACAAAATTGTACCTGAAGATTTATCTCTTCAGATACAATGTACACTTTGATTGGTTGAATGGACCACTTCAGTTATATAATGTACACTTTGATTGGCTGAATGTTATCCCAGTTTCCTACACATTTATAAATATATATCCATTGTCTTCCCTACAGAGTGAGAGTCGAGCATCCTACAGTGAATGGATTTAATGTCGCTTTCAACATTATTTCATTCATATCGCGACAAAACAACTAAGCACCACCCAGCCAAGTTGCATTCCTGCTGCTTCAAAGAAAAAATATTTGAAGCTGCATGGAACCCTACACCCTCCATCCACCCTATAAAACACTGAGGACAGCACACAAGACACAGACAGGACGCTGATCCTAACAGTTCAATCGATACAATGGCTCGTGAGAATGTATCCCTCAAAAAGAGCGAGTGAGTGAGTGAATAGAATTTAACGTCGCTTTCAACAATATTTCAGCTATATCACGACGAACCAACTAAGCACCACCCAGCCCCCAGTTGTGTTGCTGCTACTTCAAAGCAGAAATCTTTGAAGCAGTATGGAACCAGACACCCTCCATCCACCCTATAAAACACTGAGGACAGCGCACAAGACACAGACAGGACGCTTACAAGCAAGTTCATGTTGCTTCTCAGCAAAATGCATTGAAGCAACAGGATGCTACATGTAGGTTTTGCTAGGTTTTGGTAATTTTCATCGATTTTCAATGGTTTTTCATGAAATGCATGAATAAAATGCCTCTAATTCAGTTTACATTCTGTGTGAAATTTCAATGTTGTATTAAAAATTTAGTGCAAAATAACAGCAAATCTATCGAAAGACAACAGGCTCTGTGCAATATTGCTTTTTTCGAAGCCTGGAAGAGAGCGGTCATGAAAATGTCAACATCTCGACATCCATTATTCATGTATGTAACAATTTTAATAAGTTCCTTGACAAATTTATCCATCAATCAGCTCATTTTCCCTGAAATTTTCTCCATTTTACACCTGCAACCGACAGAAAACAATGTAACACTATAGAAGATCCTTGAAGGAGTCTGGCACACACCTACATCATGAACACTTTACAGTAATGGAGGATGCAGTTTTACCTGGCATGATAGATCGCCCACTATGAGAATGGTGGTCTCCAAGGTATTAGCCAGATATGGGGATCTGGATGTGCAAAGGAGATGGTATGATAAGGCGGCATTTTGGCCTAGTATAATACATAGTGCTTTGAAAATCGAAAAAATATGATGTCCTAACAATAATTGTGTTGTAATGTAACAGCAAGAGAAAATATATGTACACAATATGTGACAGTTCTAGCTCGACTGCATTATGATTATAGTTATGACCATGTTCTAAGGTTCAACCCCCTAGCCAAAGGATTGAGAAAAATATTTAGTGGGGCCAGAACGAGGTGCACAGGCCAGATAGGGTTAAATTATCTTAAATATCACATCTACATGTTCTTTGTCATAGATACATGTAGCATAAAGATTAAATGACGATTTATGTCACGGTAGATGACATATCATAATAGTGCTAAAATATAGATGTTTACTGAAGATTTGATCATGTATGAGTGAACCCATCCTGAACACACCGGAATATGATTATTGCCACATGCTCCGTTACACCCCGAATATCACTGTCATTTCACATACATGCACAGAACAGCCTTGTGGATAAACCTAGATCATCCGCACTGACAACCGATGGACTCGGGCAAAATAATAATATATAGCTCTGTTTGTGACCACGTACAATATTAATCGTAAACGGGGACACCTGTAGATTCTATATGAACATTAATCATTCGATCAGCCCCCGTGTTTTTCAGTACTGCCATACCCAGGCGATGTCCAGCAATAAATTATTCACCGTACCTATTATTCGACGTCCGTTGACCGTCGGATGAATCAACCAGCCAGTCAAATGTCAATCAGATCTGTCCGATGGCATCTCCGCGAGATCCGACTAATATCATGCAAGTTTAATATCCCAGAATTCATGTGTTCAACGAGGTCAGGGTATGACGACCAGGGTGAGTGAGTAAATATGATTTAGCGTCGATTTAACGTATATTTCTGTAATATCATGATGTTGGGTCCTATTCCTTTTCACACCCGGGAACCCCACGGGTGCCTCAGTTGGTCGGCTCTTACGATAAGCTCTCTGAGGAGCTGAGGCTTATTCTTACCATGACCTGCGGTGTGCACAATGACATCCCAGGTCAATCCCCGGTATGAGAACCATGTTCAGGTGGAGCATATCATTATTCACATCATATCCCCATATATGTATGTCCAGTCAGTTATAAATTGGGGCACCCTTTGAAGCGCTCTAAATTTTCAGGCAGGAGCAGACTCGCATGTGCTAAGATCACTATTCCAATGGCATTGGACTGAGTTGGACTGAAAAACGTGCGCATTCAATCTTCATCAAACTTGATCGACACAGAATTGAGAGAGAGACTGAAAATGCATCCAGCATTTTGTACAAAAACAAGTTAGATCAACCATTTGCCATGAGCCCATGTTAAAATGTCTGATTCCGCTGTGATATCCCGCTCTCACTCGGAACTTCATCCAATAGCAATGGACAATGCCCATTGACCAAGAGCCCTGGAAACAAATTAACTCAGCACACAACGTTTTCAGCCACAATGCAATCAGAGGGTATCTGACAGTAGTAGAAAAACAATCTGATGCCATGATGATGTCAAATGGGTGCTAAAAAATTATTCCAGGTATGCATGGGGGTCTCAATAAAGATTGTCCTTCAAAAACAGTAAATAATACACTTGATGCCTTCATCAGTCTATTAACCAACAACACACTGATTGGCTGGCCTTATTTGCGTGATCGGACAGAAGAAATTGTTGTCAATGTGTGCAGGTCCATGATACATGTACATACAGGTGCCAGGCGGTTTTAATCTGTGTGATACACCTATCCACTGATGTATTTAGGTGCCGGTCGCCGGTCTTTTTCCCCGGCAACTTTTCACGTTAGATCGGCAACTTTTTCAACAGCCAAAAAATAAAATCGGCCCATATTATTTTCCGCCCTGTGTTTTTCGTGGTAAAATGGGTAAAAACTTACGTTTTTTTACCTGGTGTTTACAAAATAAGATTTATTATTCAGTAAAGCTCCCATAGCACGAAATATAAGGGAAATCTATAGAATCCAGTCGGCATTTACTGTACTTCCAACCGCGCCCGACTTTCGTTATACTCGCGATGTAATCCGAATATCATCCAATCAGAAGTCCTTGCCCGTTCCGGAATTCCCTGTCGTCATGGGGACCTGTACCGGGATGAAGATGCGACGACTGATGAGACGTGCCTTTCAACATGCATCGCTCTCGCCAGCTCAGCTTGATGGAAGCTTTCAGCAAACAACAAAGCAACGCAGGCATAGGTATGTCCATTGTTTTATTTACTTAGTTACACGCTATCAATTCGTCGTCTAGCTGCTTAAATTTGCCCCGATAAAACCATAAATGACAACACACGTGGTGCCAGGTGCCCGCCATTTTTAAATGCACTGTTGAACATTCCAGCCTTCCGTGGTCCTACGAAACTTAGTATTTTCAATATCACTGATCGGCCAAAACGACTGGCATCAGGGGTTTCATTATATTTTAAAGACAGCTGTAGCGGCAAATGCCCTTTAATCCTCTGGTTGCAAGTGGTTTTACATGTATTGATTAAACAATTTTGGTGAAAAAAATTTGTAACATTTTACTGATTAATAGTTAGAACATACTGAAATATAGCATGTTGCGAAGTCAAATTTAATGCCCAGAAATGGCTTAGAATGCAGGAGAGAGCGTCTAGGAGCTCTAGCGGCAGGGGCCCGCCGCGGGCCCCAGACCCCCGGCCTGAAGTGCTAGGATAGTAGACCTGTAGGTATTCTTTCTAGACCTGCAACTCAGATTACTAAATACATCACTGCCTATCCCAGATACCTTGTTGAATGGTAGAAGAGTGTACAGAGCTCAAGCATGCAGTGAATATATACACTCTGCAAGGGAAGGTATATACAAATACAGGCCTGCAAGTGGCTCACAATGATTTGTCAAAAAAATATAGGAGAAATATAGGAATTTTCTTTGGAAAATATAGGAAATAAAGAAGACAGGCCACTACTACATTGTATGTTCCAAAAGTGGTAGTTTTCTGGTGTTGAATCAAATTATTTCCACTGAATGCGGTCATAGTGGTGGTGATTGAGGACACCCGTTCTGCCGCTTGGTCCAAAAAATAACGATTAAAATGTTTTCCTATTAGCAGGCTGCAAATACTAGATGGCGATACTATTTCTAAATGTAGTCAAACTTTTTAATCCATTAATCTAAAATCTGAGCTTTAGAGACAAACCAAAAATTGGGCATCTAGCTGCAAGGGTAGCACATTTATGAATAGACTGGCTGCATCCATACAGTAGAACGGTATCAGCTTTCATCTCACTTCACTGTCAAAACAGACTTAATCTGAAACGCATTCTATTGGCTGATATATCCAGCAGCCTTATTGGTTATCACGGTTGAGGTTGCTTATCATTGGTTTATTCTCCAAGTCTGTTGCTGTTCGGAAGGATGGATGGATGGATGGATGCATGTACTTGAGCAAATCCATCGCACCGCAATGGGCACTGCATGGCCATGCGAACCAGTTTATTTGGACCAGATGTTGGCCAATAATTTCTGCCATGCTGAGAACGAGTCTAAATCCAGAGAGAATTTTGAATCAAAGATGACGATCAAGACCAGTCTCTGTGTGATGTAAAGATGTAGGAGTGTCCGAGTGGTTGGGAGAGTAGGATTTAACGCCAATTTCAACAATTTTTCCATCATATCACGACAGGGTTCCTACTTGTTAGTGAAAGTCTAAATTCCAGGACTTTTCCAGGTCCATACAACCTTTTTCCAGGACCTGGAAATTTTCCTGGACATTTTCTACACCTTTTTTCATGTTTCATTCAGCAAATTCAACAATGTACATTAAAATAAAATGAATATGTATTTCAACTATCATGTTTCATACATATCTGACTAGAGTGAGGGAGCTAGGGTTTAACGTCGCTCTCAACATTTTTTCCCGCTATATCACAATGGAGAAGGGAAGAGAGGGGAGGGAGAGGGGTGGGGGAACCTACTTGTAACAGAGCAGATCTAATGCTGCCATTTTATAGTGCTGTCCCACCGAAATATCAAGCCATTATCTGACTAGATCCAAGAATAAATTCAGTTTGTTAAGATAGAAATTCCAGTACTTAATTGTGGCAGATATTTTGGGGGAGAGAGGACTATTTACAAAAATTATCAGAATTCAACGATTTTCAGGCCCTGGAATTTATTTTCTTGGAATTCAAGCTGAAATCCAGGACCCACATGAACCCAGCCATGATGATACCTACATGTACATGGACAACAGAATGCCCACAGTTCCTATTGTCCTGGACACTGATCAGCCCAGCCAATACAGGTGAGTGAGTGAGTAGGATTTAACGTCGTTTTCAACATTGTTTCAGTCATATCACGACGGTCCCTACATGTGCCAGGCACTGGGTAGAAGTACATGTAACAGGATGGAGAGAGAGAGAATTGAATTTAACGTTGTGTGTGTCTGGATGAGTAGAGAGTATTTAAATGAGCTATTATTGTAGATCTATATATACTGGACACGTATTAAAGCTGGATGGACCAAGTGAATCTCCAAAGGACTGGAACCTTGGGCCATGTGAGGTACGTTTGGATGATACACTGAAGTGTTACAGGAACCCCATTGCATGACCAGTGATTGGTCAATTCCAAAGAACAAAATATTTGAAACTAATTCGGCAAATGCCATTGGTGTGTCAAAGAAGTATAATCAGGTTAGGGCAATCCAGCTCTCTAAATTGGAGGTAAAAAAGGTCGTTTTTGCTCAATGAATCAGTTCACATAATGATTTCAGCTAAATCCTCTCGAGGCGCACACAGACGTATATATGTCCACATCAAATTGTAGTAAATTGTCATCTATCTAATTTGCATCACAATCAGCTAAACATCTGTTACACATTGGCTGGTTCTTCAAATGGCAAATTAGTTTTAGGATATGGAACAATAGATGAATTAGTGCACCTGAAGTTTTGAAGCATTTGTTTTAGAAGAAATCAAAAGTTATTGAGCAAAAATTACCTTTTTTGAAAACCTCCATTTTAGAGAGCGAGATCGCCCAAACCTGATAATGTGAATCTGAGCCATGTAATCATATCTGATGTGTGGAATCATTTATTTTGGTTCTCCACTTGTTATTTCAGTCTGATGAAATATACACTGTACAATTTGTACATACAGAAATGGTTCGTTTCGATCCTTTCAAAGAAGCCATTTCTTCAGTTTATTCATAAAAATAGTTTTCTCTGTTAGAAATATTTCACCCACAGATGAAGCACCATCATTAAATTTACTATCATCCATTCAATGGAGTCTTTTAATAACATGAGATTGATCTAATCAAAACCCCTCGGCTTTCCCCAAGTGATTGTGACCCATGTGTAGTGTGAATTGGGGAAGAGATAGTTCTATGTGGGATGATCAAGATATACCGGTAGTTGGTTACATTCAGGCATATAGGACAGAAATAGAAAAATTATATATCTGTAAAGGGGCATACCGAACATGGATCTGCAGATTTAACTTGTACATTCAGCTACAGATAACAAAATTGGAGATTATTACATTTGAAAGGGGCATAACTCCATAAGCTGAGGCGAGAAATCCTTTGTTGGCTTGTAGAATACAACAATATAAATAAGTTTCCAAAATATAGTAGCTATACCAAACACAGTTCTGCAGATATAGTTGGTTACATTCAGGCATATAGGACAGAAATAGAAATTAATATATTAGTAAAGGGGCATAACTCTGTATAGTATGGGCCACTTTCGATAGGCGTCGGATTTAGCACTACTGTAAAATAAGAACCGAGACGAATAAGCTGTACTGAACACGGATCTGCAGATATAACTTGTACATTCAACTACAGATAACAAAATCGAAGATTATTACATCCGAAAGGGGCATAACTCCATAAGCCGAGGTAAGTAATCCTTTGTTGGCTTGTAGAATACAACAATATAAATAAGTTTCCAAAATATAGTAGCTATACCAAACACAGTTCTGCAGATATAGTTGGTTATATTCAGGCATATAGGACAGAAATAGAAACGCAGCAAGGAAGCAATCAGAGATTGCTCAATTGTATGCCCCCCTTCCGCTTTAATCCGACACTGCTCCGCCATTGTTCTGTTCTGTATTGGTCGGTGGAGGCCTTCATGATTATGAAAATTCTATTTCAGTCAATTTTTTTGCCATGCCTCGCATAATACATATTCAAAGTATCGACCAACAAGTGATAATACAATGTTTTGATGCAAGATGGTCGCCGGGGCTTTTTTCGTCCAATCCAAAAATGAGACCTACATTCCTTGGGAGTATATTGTGGTGAAATTATGAAGCGATCAGTAAACTTTGAATTTTGCACCCAATTAACTCTTTTGGGGCAATTACATGCTTCAGGACCTATGTGGTCTGCTTTGGAATGTAGAATGACATATATATAGCCATTTCCAAATCGGTTATGGACTGAGATCCAGCCTGGACAAATAAATATATCCCATTCACTTAGGTTTGATAAACAAAGGATCATAACTCTTCAAAATATAACCGAAAGCAGAGAAACTTCATCCTGCACAACTATGGGGCATTGATCACACATCATGCAAATTTCATACTTGTCCATGCAATATTAACCGAGATCCAGCCTGGACAAGTCCCAATTCACAAAGATTTCAAGAAAAAAGGGCCATAACTCTTGAAAATATAAGCGAAACGCGGAGAAACTTCACGCTGCACAACTACAGGGCACTGACCACACATCCTGCAAATTTCTTAATTGTCCATACAACATTAACCGAGATTCAGCCTGGACAAGTCTCAATTCACAAAGATTTGAAGAAAAAAAGGGCCATAACTCTTGAAAATATATGCGAAAGGCAGAGAAACTTCACACTGCACAACTACAGGGCACTGACCACATATCCTGAAAATTTCATACTTGTCCATACAATAATAACCGAGATCCAGCCCGGACAAGTCCCACTTCACAAAGATTTGAAGAAAAAAAGGGCCATAACTCTTGAAAATATACGCAAAACGTGGAGAAACTTCATGCTGCACAACTACAGGGCACTGACCACATATGCTGCAAATTTCATAATTGTCCCAACAATATTAACTGAGATCCAGCCTGGACAAGTCCCAATTCATGGAGATTTCAGGAACAAAGGGCCATAACTCTTGAAAATATAAGCAAAATGGGGAGAAACTTTACGCTGCACAACTGTGGGGCACTGACCACATACCATGCAAATTTCATACTTGTCCATACAATATTAACCAAGATCCAGCCCGGACAAGTCCCATTCACAGGGATTTCAGAAAAAGGGCCATAACTCTTGAAAATTATACCGAAACACGGAAAAAAACTGTACGCTGCACAACTACGAGGTACTGGGCACATTCCATGCAAGTTTCAATCCTGTCCATCAAATATTAACCGAGATATCGCGCGGACAAGAAACTCGGACGGACGGACAGACGGCAAGACGGACGGACAAAGCGATCACTATATGCCCCCCCTCTAATTAGAAGCCACTTTCAATAGGCGTCTGACTTAGCACTAGATAAATAAGTGTAGAAAATTTGGTGGTGGTATCTCAAGCGGTTTTGCCTAAAATGCGTTAACGGACGGACGGATGTACGGACGGACGTACATGGCAACGACAATACCCCGAGGCCAAAATGGCTGAGGGGTAAAAATTAATGGAAAATGATCAGATCTGTTCGGTTCACCATTCCATCTGGCATTACCAGCTTGTTTGATGGAATTGCGATTTCCTCCAAATTTATGTATTATTCATATTTGTGAAGCAACATTTTATACTGCTTTTTTAAGAATGGTGAAATAGCCATCCAACAGATATTAATGATTATTGGTCAGGAAATAAGATATGTAGGCCTGTACATGTAATTTCTATGCCTGCTGAACAGAAATAGGAGACGATTCATGGTTAACCAAATTCCACATAGCCTTTGTTTTTTTCTAAGCCCACGCAATCGGTATCTGCCAGCGAAGTTGACAGCAAGTCAATCAAATAAAACGGTACTACATTCCTCAGCGAATAAACGGTAATTAATCATTTCTTCCTTTTCCACCTGTCCAATCACCCGGAGAGCGGAAAGATCGGAGAATTACAACTTTCATCTGCCCGTACATCGGAATGTGACTAAATAATTCACGATGCAGATTGGAACATGGTGAGGAGTGTGGTAAAAAATTCATGACTGTTAATTTTGCCGTGCTGTAGTGATCAGATGACCTTGGCACACTTGGCCAGATCTCAGAGTCGGTGGCTAATTCTCCACAAAGTAATTGCCTTTTTTCATGTGCTCCTCTCCTACCAACAGGACAATAAATCGAATCCTCATGACGGTTTACAGCCAGTCAACACGTCACAAGTGAGCAATCTCGCCGAAACCATGCAACGACTAATAAGGACAACGATGCCATTCACCTTAATTCACACAGTTAAATGTGAGCGTGACTGGGCTCCATATGGCTGCCCTCATTTGTGGCCGTCCCCATTTGTCAACAAAGATTTAGTTGGTCTTTGAAGACCTGTTCTGGTGCCAAGTGTCTTTTCCGTACACATGGTTCACCAAATGAAGGGCGAGACATTCCATTCCAAACACACAAAATAATCACAATACAATCAAACATGTTGGCTTCTTTGAAGGTCATGACCAGTATCGTTGTTGCTGTAACAGTAGTGTTGTTACCCGTAACAGGTTTCAATACAATCAGGGTTTCAATTTTTTTAAATTAACGAATCACATCCAGCCAACTGAAACACTGCACATATAATCTAGAATGTCTTCATGCAGTGTATTGCAGAACTGGTGAAGTATTTTTTCAATAGTTATGTGCAAACAAGAGCCATATTGGCTTTAATATATCCCTGTACACATCTTTTTGACTGCAGAAACCCAAACACAATTTGAAGAACTTTCGAACCAAGCCATAATCTTGCATTATTGCAATAAGTAGAATTTGACCTTCACTAAGTGGAAAATGATCAGATCTGTTCGGTTCACCATTCCACCTGGCATTACCAGCTTATTTGATGGAATTGCGATTTCCACCAAATATATTATTCATATGTGTGACGCAACATTTTATACTGCTTTTTTAAGAATGGTGAAATTGCCGTCTAACAGATATTAATAATTATTGGTCGGAAAAAAAAATATGTATACATGTACGTGTAATTCCTATGCCAACAGAAATAGGAGACGATTCATGGCTAACCAAATTCCACATAGTCTTTGTTTTTTTCTAAGCCCACGCAATCGGTATCTGTCGGTGAAGTTGACAGCAAGTCAATCAAATAAAACGGTACTACATTCCTCAGCGAATAAACGGTAATTATTCATTTCTTCCTTTTCCACCTGTCCAATCACCCGGAGAGCGGAAAGATCGGAGAATTACAACTTTCATCTGCCCGTACATCGGAATGTGACTAAATAATTCACGATGCAGATTGGAACATGGTGAGGAGTGTGGTAAAAAATTCATGACTGTTTTGCCGTGCTGTAGTGATCAGATGACCTTGGCACACGTGGCCAGATCTCGGAGTCGGTGGCTAATTCTCCACAAAGTAATTGCCTTTTTTCATGTGCTCCTCTCCTACTAGCAGGACAATAAATCGAATCCTCACGACGGCTTACAGCCAGTCAACACGTCACAAGTGAGCAATCTCGCCGAAACCATGCAACGACTACTAAGGACAACGATGCCATTCACCTTAATTCACACAGTTAAATGTGACGTGACTGCAGGGCTCCATATGGCTGCCCTCATTTGTGGCTGTCCCCATTTGTCAACAAAGATTTAGTTGGTCTTTGAAGACCTGTTCTGGCACCAAGCGTCTTTTCCGTACACATGGTTCACCAAATTAAGGACGAGACATTCCATTCCAAACACACAAAATAATCACAATACAATCAAACATGTTGGCTTCTTTAAAGGTCATGTCCAGTGTTGTTGTTCACTGTAACAGGAGCGTTGTCACCCGTAACAAGGTTTCGATACAATCGGGGTTTCAATTTCTTTAAATTAACAAATCACATCCAGCCAACTGAAAAACTGTGCATATAATCTAGAATGTCTTCATGCAGTGTATTGCAGAACTGGTGAAGTATTTTTTCAATAGTTATGTGCAAACAAGAGCCATATTGGCTTTAATATATCCCTGTACACATCTTTTTGACTGCAGAAACCCAAACACAATTTGAAGAACTTTCGAACCAAGCCATAATCTTGCATTATTGCAATAAGTAGAATTTGACCTTCACTAAGTGGAAAATGATCAGATCTGTTCGGTTCACCATTCCACCTGGCATTACCAGCTTATTTGATGGAATTGCGATTTCCACCAAATATATTATTCATATGTGTGACGCAACATTTTATACTGCTTTTTTAAGAATGGTGAAATTGCCGTCTAACAGATATTAATAATTATTGGTCGGAAAAAAAAATATGTATACATGTACGTGTAATTCCTATGCCAACAGAAATAGGAGACGATTCATGGCTAACCAAATTCCACATAGTCTTTGTTTTTTTCTAAGCCCACGCAATCGGTATCTGTCGGTGAAGTTGACAGCAAGTCAATCAAATAAAACGGTACTACATTCCTCAGCGAATAAACGGTAATTAATCATTTCTTCCTTTTCCACCTGTCCAATCACCCGGAGAGCGGAAAGATCGGAGAATTACAACTTTCATCTGCCCGTACATCGGAATGTGACTAAATAATTCACGATGCAGATTGGAACATGGTGAGGAGTGTGGTAAAAAATTCATGGCTGTTTTGCCGTGCTGTAGTGATCAGATGACCTTGGCACACGTGGCCAGATCTCGGAGTCGGTGGCTAATTCTCCACAAAGTAATTGCCTTCTTTCATGTGCTCCTCTCCTACCAGCAGGACAATAAATCGAATTCTCACGACGGCTTACAGCCAGTCAACACGTCACAAGTGAGCAATCTCGCCGAAACCATGCAACGACTAATAAGGACAACGATGCCATTCACCTTAATTCACACAGTTAAATGTGAACGTAACTGGACCCCATATGGCTGCACTCATTTGTGGCTGTCCCCATTTGTCAACAAAGATTTAGTTGGTCTTTGAAGACCTGTTCTGGTGCCAAGCGTCTTTTCCGTACACATGGTTCACCAAATTAAGGACGAGACATTCCATTCCAAACACACAAAATAATCACAATACAATCAAACATGTTGGCTTCTTTAAAGGTCATGTCCAGTGTTGTTGTTCACTGTAACAGGAGCGTTGTCACCCGTAACAAGGTTTCGATACAATCGGGGTTTCAATTTCTTTAAATTAACAAATTACATCCAGCCAACTGAAAAACTGCGCATATAATCTAGAATGTCTTCATGCAGTGTATTGCAGAACTGGTGAAGTATTTTTTCAATAGTTATGTGCAAACAAGAGCCATATTGGCTTTAATATATCCCTGTACACATCTTTTTGACTGCAGAAACCCAAACACAATTTGAAGAACTTTCGAACCAAGCCATAATCTTGCATTATTGCAATAACTAGAATTTGACCTTCACTAAGTGGAAAATGATCAGATCTGTTCGGTTCACCATTCCACCTGGCATTACCAGCTTATTTGATGGAATTGCGATTTCCACCAAATATATTATTCATATGTGTGACGCAACATTTTATACTGCTTTTTTAAGAATGGTGAAATTGCCGTCTAACAGATATTAATAATTATTGGTCGGGAAAAAAAAAATGTATACGTGTAATTCCTATGCCAACAGAAATAGGAGACGATTCATGGCTAACCAAATTCCACATAGCCTTTGTTTTTTTCTAAGCCCACGCAATCGGTATCTGCCGGCGAAGTTGACAGCAAGTCAATCAAATAAAACGGTACTACATTCATCAGCGAATAAACGGTAATTAATCATTTCTTCCTTTTCCACCTGTCCAATCACCCGGAGAGCGGAAAGATCGGAGAATTACAACTTTCATCTGCCCGTACATCGGAATGTGACCAAATAATTCACGATGCAGATTGGAACATGGTGAGGAGTGTGGTAAAAAATTCATGGCTGTTTTGCCGTGCTGTAGTGATCAGATGACCTTGGCACACGCGGCCAGATCTCGGAGTCGGTGGCTAATTCTCCACAAAGTAATTGCCTTTTTTCATGTGCTCCTCTCCTACCAGCAGGACCATAAATCGAATCCTCACGACGGCTTACAGCCAGTCAACACGTCACAAGTGAGCAATCTCGCCGAAACCATGCAACGACTAATAAGGACAACGATGCCATTCACCTTAATTCACACAGTTAAATGTGACGTGACTGGGCTCCATATGGCTGCCCTCATTTGTGGCTGTCCCCATTTGTCAACAAAGATTTAGTTGGTCTTTGAAGACCTGTTCTGGCGCCAAGCGTCTTTTCCGTACACATGGTTCACCAAATTAAGGACGAGACTTTCCATTCCAAACACACAAAATAATCACAATACAATCAAACATGTTGGCTTCTTTAAAGGTCATGTCCAGTGTTGTTGTTCACTGTAACAGGAGCGTTGTCACCCGTAACAAGGTTTCGATACAATCGGGGTTTCAATTTCTTTAAATTAACAAATCACATCCAGCCAACTGAAAAACTGCGCATATAATCTAGAATGTCTTCATGTAGTGTATTGCAGAACTGGTGAAGTATTTATATCAAAAGTTATGTGCAAGCAAGAGCCTTATTGGGCTTCAATATATTCCTGCACACATCTTTTTGCCTACAAAAAAAAACAACAGAACAGAACACAATTTGAAGAACTTTCGAGCCAATTAAGCCATGATGTTGCATTATTGCAATAACTAGAATTCGACCTTCACCAAGTATGTCAATGTAAGCCAAATTGAAATTGTTTCTTGTCCGTCACCAGTTTCAATGTCATATGTAGAATGAATGGATTAGCAGAGCCTAGATATAATCCTTCAAAAGATATCACCATTACCAGAATTGGACCTTGAAAACAATTCAGTCATACTCAATAGGCTTCGAATCCCTCACCAGTTTCTTCCAATTTTCTTCACAGGGCAGTCAATGAAAATGCCGGATTTCCATTTGAAAAATGGAATTGACCAATCAAGAAATTTAAAAGGGGGAAAATATCCTGTGATGAAGTTAGTGTTTCTATACAACTGGAATTTTATAGAATGATGTATCTCCAGTGACTGCATCCCAAGGTTCTGCCCAGAAAATATCTAATGTCGGGTACCAGAGAGAGCCAAGCAACCGATCACAGGATTGAAGTGATTGGAGTGGGTGGGTGGGGGGTGAGTCTGAGAGGGGGTTACCCCCCCCCCCCCTTTCTGGGCCATTGGCAATTTTTTGGAATTAGTGTAGGGAATGGTGCTCTGTCAGAGAAGTTGGGAAGTAAATGTTTCTAGTTCTAAATTAGACCGGAAACTGGAAAAGAAACACAAATTTGAAGTAGTGAGAAAGTTCAAGATCACTGAGATTTGTTAAAATACAAGAATCAAATCAGCCATCAGGCATTCTACCTCGGATGGAGTTACAGTAATTCCCCTAATAATTCAATCACAGGAAGTGGACTTTTCAACTCTATTATTCAAACACTGAGAAAAAGCAGCATAATTTCCCATTCTTCTTTCAAATTGAAGAAAAGCCAAAGAAAGATAAAATGTGACACTCTGTAGCTGGTGCCACGAAGAATATTTCCAGATATAAGCCATTTTTGCTGCACTTCCGGTGGTCGAATTATTAGGGGAATTACCGTACATGTATATGTGCTCATAAATTAATTTGATCGCCACTTTAATATTGGTGAAACTATAGGTGAGGTCCTGTTTTTTTTATAATTTCATCAACTGGACAGCCTAATATTTAGAGCTGGGGACATGATGTGATTGATATTATTAGAGAGGCAAGGGCATAGACAAGTTGTCAAGTTTGGTGGGGTTACAAAGAGGGCAAGAGGAGAATTGACCTTGCAGTGCAGAAATGTTTTTCAGTAAATTGGTGCTCACTGGAAACATTTGAGAGGTGTAAGATTGTGACAATTGAAGTTTTAATTCGTGGCGATCACCAGAAAAATAATCATGGGAATGTATACACTGATACAAGCTGAAATCATCATCCAAGTAGAGAATTTATGGTTAGATTTTAACAATGACTGACATAGTTCAAGGAATGTAGAAATACAAAACAGGTTCAGTGAAAAAATTCAAATTCGGCTCAACAGACATGTTAATGTTTTTGAATCCAAATAGGTGTACCATATATCATGTGATATTTGATTGGATGAGAGCACCCTATTCCATTCTTAATGACGGTCGCACAATATTTGAGCCTGAAATTCCTAATCTTATGCTTTGGTTCATTGATCAAATGCAGTCTAATCTAGGCATACTGATATGCACTGGCAGTTGATAAGTTTATTTCCCCTGTATTCTTTTAAGTGACAATTGAAAAAGATATGTGGTAAGATAAAATGTGGCTTAGTGTGTATGATCGAATAGAATATCAGAAAGCAGTCTTCGTGTATAAAATCATCCACAGTCTATGCCTGCCATACCTAAATACTCTATTCAAATATGTTCATGAAGTAACTGATAGAAACTTAAGATGCTCCGAGAACAACAACATATACCTACCACGACCAAGAACAGAATATTTGAAACAAAGCCAGCAATACAATGGAGCTAAGCTATGGAACTCTCTTGATAATAACCTGAAAGAGGCACCCTCTCTTTGGGCCTTCAGGTCCAGACTGACCAAAATGTACCAGTATAAAAATTGGTTAGTACAAGGGGTATAAAATACATCAGGATTTTGTGTAACTATAATATTATTCTTAACGTACATACATGTAGTCTAGCTTGCGATTGTGTGATTATTCTCCCGAGATGTTTAAATATTTATTTGACCACATAAATTGTTGTTGAGTATTAACTATGGCATTTGATAATTTGTACACTTTTGTTTTGTCTCTTGGAAGAACAGAACTGATTGAGTTACCCTCAATAAATAAAGATTTATAAACATTTTTTGCTACTGTGCTATTTTTGCTTTCCTATTTCTTTCATTTTTTTTTTTACCAGCGAAATCCCCCCCCCCCCCCCTCGCCTATGCCCTTGGGAGAGAATTGCACTTGCTATGACTGGATTTTATCAGACAGTTTACCAATTTAGTACAGCTGGAGCCAAGTGGCTGTGGTTGGTAGATCAAAAGGCGATCAGTACAAGGTATCTGGTAATCCCGCGGACCGCTCAATGGCCCATTCAAAGCAGGATTTTCCAGATACTAGAATCAGATGCTGTGTTAATGTCTCTCAGGATACTGGCTGTAGACAAGATACATGTGACATGTGTAATAAATGTGTAGATACATGTATATATGCCACTTAAGAATGGAAAATATGGCAACTGATGGCTTCCAGGCATAAACATTGTCCAAATCATAACGCTGTAGAAAAATATGTACAGCATGAACAAATGATGATAAAACTCAATCTCGGTAAACTCCGATATAATATCACGGAATATTATATCTGAATTCAGCGCTATATAAATCCCATGCGAATGTGAAACTACATTTGTTAGCCAATCAGGTGGCTAGTTTGGTGAAACAATTTCAAAATCACGCTCACAGTAATTACACACAGTAGCACATGGACTAATATATATAAACATTATCGGGGAAACAGTATCCTAATATGGCATCAATTCCAGACAGTGTGCATGGTAAACCATAACATGAGGCAGCACCTAAAAGGTGCAACAACCCCTCAACCAGACAGTTTTAGTCAGTGTATATTGGTACACAATGAATGAAAAATGCATATGTAAAAGCCTGAAAGATTTGGTTGAATGCAGAAGATGCTTTAGCAGTGGCTTGTAAAAGATTACAATATGATAAATTCAGTGTGGGATGTTGGATGCATTGAAGGATTATAATAAATATTTTGACATAGCGTGTGTGAAAAATACGGCGGAAGAACAGAAATATTCTGAACAAAAACAAAAGGCTTCAAACCCTAATAATAATGTAAACAATAATAAAAGTCTTTGATAGCAATAACTGTATGAATCCCTGTGTACCTGTTGATTGTCTGTCTCTTTCCACCTGTGATCAAGCAGAGGATGAAGATGTGTGGATGGCAATCCGAACAGCCTTGTGATATGAATAATATGTTTCATGGACATCAAATTGTACATGTATATCTGTGAGTTTGAAATTGGTGAAAATCTGGTCAATGGTTGTCCTAAGATCTGTGGTTGGGGTGGGGATTAAGGGAAAGAGCCCATGCTCTTGGAAGAAGTCGTTTATCTTGGTTGTTTCAGCCGAGTCGACAGCAAAGTCATTGTTGAAGTCTCCAAGTATGACAACATTAGTCGCTGAACAGTGGCTCCTTAGTCATGTTAGTGATGTAGAAAGTCCGCCCAATCAGAGAAACCAGTTCTGTCATTCATCGTAAGTTTCTTGATGCACTGATGATGTATATCAAATTTTACATCGAGCACTTGAACGGTATCAAGAGATCATTAATGATTTTGCATAAATTAAAGATGGCCGCCTATCCTTCCGGTCATTTAGAGGAACTGATCTTCATTGCGAGTGTCTTGATACATCGATGCTGTATACCAAGTTTCATATAGAACACTTAAATGATATCCGAGATATATATCATTAAAGATTTTGCATAAATTAAAGATGGCCACCAAGATTTCCACCCAATCAGAGAAACCAGTTCTGTCATTCATCATAAGTATCTTGCTGCATCGATGATGTTTACCAAATATTATATCGAGCACTTAAACAGTATCAGATATAGAGATCATTAATGATTTTGCATAAATTAAAAATGGGTGGCCATCCTTCCCGCCTCTCAGAAGAATTGATGTGGTTATTCAGTGCAAGTCAAGTCTCTTGATACATCGATGCTGTATACCAAGTTTCGTATAGAACACTTCAATGGTATCAAAGAAATACATCATTAAAGATTCTGCATGAATTAAAGATGGCCGCCAAGGCTTTCACCTAATCAGGAAAACTGGTTCGGTCATTCCTTAAAAGTTTCTTGATGTATCGATAATCTCTACAAAGTTTCACACTGAACAGCAAAATGGTTTCCGAGATACACAAGATTCATGGTTTCGCATAAATTAAAGATGGCCGCCAAAGTTTCCACCCAATCGGGTCCAGATTCAATAGGGTTCTGGGTAATGAGCATATGGATGTGCACGGCAAGTTTGGTGTGCCTAGGGTAAGTCGTTCTAAAGAAAGCTTGGTAACAAGAAGTTTCGTATAGAACACTTCAATGGTATCAAAGAAATACATCATTAAAGATTCTGCATAAATTAAAGATGGCCACCAAGGCTTTCACCTAATCAGGAAACTGGTTTGGTCATTCCTTCAAAGTTTCTTGATGTATCGATAATCTCTACAAAGTTTCACACTGAACAGCAAAATGGTTTCCGAGATACAAAAGATTCATGGTTTCGCATAAATTAAAGATGGCCGCCAAAGTTTCCACCCAATCGAGTCCAGATTCAATAAGGTTCTGGGTCATGAGCATATGGATGTGCACGGCAAGTTTGGTGTGCCTAGGGTAAGTCGTTCTAAAAAAAGCTTGGTAACGAGAAAGCTGTGATGGTTTCGCATAAATTAAAGATGGCCGCCAAAGTTTCCAACCAATCGGGTCCAGATTCAATAGGCTTGTGGTTGACCACCCAACAATTCTGTATACCAAATTTGAAGTCTCTAGAAGCAACGGTTCGGTTTCTAGATCGATCACAAGAATTGTTGACGACCGGACGACCGGACGTACATGCCAGCGACAAGACCCCGCAGCCTAATAGGCTGAGGGGTAAAAATCAAAGGGTTTACTCCCGCTGAAAAGTCTGGCTTTGTTAGGGGTAGAAAATATCAAAAGATTGTGCCGTGCGAAGATTTTTATCTCCATGAACTAAACGTCCATCATTGTCAGAGAGAAAAGGCAGAAATTGTCGTGATTGGCATATTATGGGATCTCGTAGAATATAAGCGAACATTTTGCACAGAGTTTTCTTA
The DNA here is from genome assembly GCA_036873755.1 of Hanleya hanleyi. Taxonomy (NCBI): domain Eukaryota; kingdom Metazoa; phylum Mollusca; class Polyplacophora; order Lepidopleurida; family Hanleyidae; genus Hanleya; species Hanleya hanleyi. The sequence goes on along the minus strand of JAVTVY010010928.1, from coordinate 35,011 downwards.
GTGTTACGTCTAGATGATTTTCCGCTGATTTACCATCTTGGTTCTTCGAAAAACACTCACCAGACAAGTGAATTTTAAAATTGAGATCTTGGGATTTTAAACTGAACACGAACAAATGTCATGGATATTTTCTATAAAAACAGCAATTTTCACGTCCAAGGCAATATAATTGTCTGATCGTGGAGATAGAACTTTCAATTTAAATTCAGATTTTGCCAAATTGAACTTGAAAGATCATCTTCACTATAGACAACATATTTTTGGAAATTGTTTTGGGAACAATTAACATATTTGGAAATGGAAAGATTGCCGAATTTGATGTTTTCAAATTTGGAAACAGGACTATTTTACTTACAAAACAGAAACATTTTCTCACCTGTAGAAAATAATGCCAGGTAGAATTTTGGAATGATAGGATAAAATGCATTAAAGTGCTTCTGGCTATTGGTACAAAAATATCAAACTGAACTGAATTTTAACTTGGCTCCCAAGTTGGATCAGCATGAAAAACAATCCCAAGCGAGATCTTGAGCTGAGGTATTCACATATTAAATTTGAAAAAAATATGTTCAGTTTTTCAGAAGTTATTTACTGGAAACGAAGTCGGATGGATGGGCGGATGGACCCCAATACTACATATATAGTCTCCCTTTAACCCTTCAGGTGTCGCAGGACAATAAGGGTGGTTGAGGGTCATGAAGTTCCCAAATATGTAAACGGTTTTCCTAAATCTCACGGAGTTCAACAACATTTCTGAATTCCTAAATTTTCTGACTTAGTAAAGGATCTGGCTAAGGAATGAAGACTTAATCATGGAGGAAGGGAGGGAATTTGGCTTAATGTCACACTCAAGTTTGTTTCACTCATATGGTGACAGTCAGTTTGGTTGGTGGAGGAAGCCGGAGTACCCGAAGAGAACCACCACCCTTCGGCAAGTAACTGACAAACTTTCACACATGGACCAGCTGGGCTCGAACCCGTGCCGGACTTAATCATGGAATTACAGCTTGAACATACAATGTACACGCCATGTCTCTTGGCCAGCCCTCTACAGTAACCCTCTATCTCCATAACCCCTCCACAAACTCTAAGAGGTGACAATTAGAGGGTGGAGGAAGAATACTATAAGTAATTTCCCCAGCCTTGATGTTGATCTGTACATTGCCATTATTGAAGACTGTAGTTTCATTATCTCCAATGATGGCCTGGCTACATGTGGTACCCTTACCGGAGAGGTAAATCAATTTTCAATCCCAGAGATGAATAAATCCTACAATACATAAAATATATACCCAGCAACCAGAATGCTTATTGATCCGTATCATTATATAGACCGTTCCATAGTAGTCAAAATGATATCTATGCACTGGCTGGAAACTCGATATTAACAAATTTACACAAGATCTGGCGAACACGGGTAGAAAACAGGACCTGAATACAACACAAGATCTAACAATTCCTGCCATTGAATTCACCCATTAGATTATTAAACGTGTGGGCTGAAAATTAACATTGTTGAGTGTAAACACAACTCCATTGTCAGTGTAACACATTCAGGCAGGTATGCGAATGTGTACACGTCAAGGTAGAACCTGCGGCAGACACAGACGATGTAAACACCCAAGAATGGACCGGAGATGGTCTCGCACCCCGCCTATAAAGTTACATGCATGTTGCATATACATTGTACACAGATCAATGGATTACGAAACTGATTCAAGCCTATCTCATTATAAGATCGATATATATTGTTTGCGCAACTCTGCGTTTATCCGTTGTTTTCCCCTATGGAAATCTACGCATCGCTATTCTCGATATCAACAAAAGAAGTACATTTTGAGCGCAAACAGATACTGTCTGAAGGATTGAAATAATCAATGGATTTTTTTTTTCTTGGATTCTGGAAACAATAAATGCATGATGTACATCATTGTAGCATGGTAAAGTGGATTCCTATTATATTCCTGCCATTTGACATTTTAATAGCAGTTTACTTTTTTGAAAATGGTCGAATGTTGAAAAAAACAACTTGAAAGCATCCAATATCACGCCTGTATGGAAACGGCGAAGGCTGTGACCTGCTGACTCATCACGTCGGCAGGGCTCGAAATTCCCACAAGCCCGGCAGCCCATGGCTGGTGAATTTAGAACTTGTCTGGTTGAATTTAGTTCTGAAGCTAGCTAACCAGCCCGACTGGCTGGTTATAATTCAAGAATTTCAGCTCTGTGTAATGAAATATACCAGCCCGATGGTCTAGCAAAGTTTTATGGTAAATTCATGCCCTGCCGTCGGAGTCTGATTACGATCGTTCGTGTAGAGCAATTGTAACGAATTTCTAGGCGACATTTCCATTGTAACGCCAACAACGTCACAAAGCTAAATGTGATGCTTTTGTTGACGTCATGATGATGTTGACACACCCAATTGTTGTGCACCGTATGTCACAATAGGACATCCGACTCTGACGTCATGGGTCAGAGGTTACGACTTCAATACGTTTTTCACCAGATCTGTTTTACCGTGTTAAAAAATCCAATTTGATGTCATTTTTCGAAGGAATTAATATCAACTTGTTCTTTACACAGCTTCTGTGTATGTTTTCATGCAAAGTGTACAGGTATTTGGTATAACCCTTAACCACATTAACCCTTTTTTACCACATCTGCAGCCAACTTAACATGAGGCACCAGCGGTGCTACAACTCCTCAGCCCCTTAACAGTCTAGACCAACATGTTTTTATGGGTGTAGAAGTTTGGATATATAGCAGTGAGTTATGGCATGCGAAAAGCAAACCCAAGCCACAACTCAGACAGATAAATGGATGGATACACTGACACACTGACGGACGGACAGACAGTCGGAATCCAGTATACCCTCAACTATGTACAGGGGTATAAAAAGTGACAAGGTATCCACATATCTACAGGGGGGTGGGGGAAACATGTACAGTTGTGATCTTATTGCCCTGGCCTGAAACTAAGTGTCGGACAGGTCTTTTGTCCATTTGTCCTCTGTTTATCTGTTGCCCAATATCCTGTCCAGCAGTTGATGTTAACGTGAAACAACAATTATTATTAAAAAATATTCACAATATTATTCACAATTCAACCCCTGTTTTATATATTTTTAAGAAAAATGTTACACATGGCCCATGGGATGAAAGAAATAACTACAACCAGCTAGAGTTACTGAGCTGTATCACGATGGGATGGGATTTCCGGCTAAATATCGGAGCCAGTTTATCTCAGAGAAGTGAAATTCCCCATAGTATCTCTATGTAATTTGTGCATTTTTATTCTGAAATTCGAAGGAAATCTATTCAGAATCAAAACAAACCTCCAATACCTCACATGTTATTTTCATAGTGCCTAGTCACAATGTTACAACATTGCAAGCCCAACGTCATTGTGCTTTGAAAAAAAAAAAAAAAAAAAAAACCACGTGAGGTATTGGAGATTTTCTTTGATCCTGAACAGATTTCCTTCAAATTTCAGAATAAAAATGCACAAATTACATATGGATACTGTGGAGAATTTCACTTCTCTAAGAAAAACTGGCTCCGATAGCCGAAAATCACATCGCATCATAATGTGAGATAGAAACTCCCCTGATGAATCTCCGTTGGTAATGCATTAGCGTCAGTGCAACAACAACAACAACGACGACGAAGATGTTTGCGTTGATTTATTGGGTTGGCCATACCTTTCGCTATCTTCCATGAAGTATATTTTAGAGGACTTGTTATGCGAGACACCGCTTGTACTGGCCGACGACCACAGTTCATTTTACAACTGAAAACTCAACCCCATCATCGGATGTGTTGGCAGGAAGCACATACACATGGGTACTACTTTCGTTTTTGACTACTTTCGTTTTTGACAGAATCTCACAGGTTCCTACAATTCTGTTACAAGACAAAGTACAAGTTGCCGTTTTCCGATAAAACAGGCGTTTATTATTGTTCAAATCCATTCTGAGAACTTTTAGACGAAATAACAAGTCGATTTTCACAGTTTTAAAGTCGGACTATTTTTTTCTCAACAGCGTAGGGATACGACAATTACTCTGGCAATACCGTACTACTGAATATGCAGAGGAATATAGACTTCTAGACCAAACCAATGACCAGTCATTCACTACACTGAACAAATGGCTCAAATACAACTTTACTATGGAGCACTTGATTGGCTACAAGCTAGTAAGAGTATGTAAATCAGTATAAAAGTAAGGCTAATGTATGCATACTTGTAGATCCGTTTTTAAGAGACTGGAAAATGGTAGAAAAATAAAAAAATTGTAAAAAAATAATTAACGACCGGTTAGACCTGAAAGTCTCAAAGGCACAAGTAAAAAATAAAAGGATCATAACCTGTAAGTTTCATGAACTTCCTAGAAATAGTTATCGAGATACTGCTCGGACAGACGGACAGACACATCCCCAGGGCCACAACAATACTCCTGAGCCCGTAGGGCTGAGGAGTAAAAACGGACCTCGGCGAGAGCACTTCAGACGGGCCGCTTCAGACGAAGTGATAGTTTTCATTCCAATTTAGAGCATATAATATTATGTTTTTAGATCTAATTATGTCTCCCCCAACTATGTTGGGGGGAGACATCTAGTGTTTGTGCTGTCTGTCTGTCTGTCTGTCTGGTTGGATGTCTGGATGTCTGGATGGATGTCTGTCCGTCCTCTTGGCTTGTCTGCAAGATATCTTGAGAACTACTGGATGGAATTTCACCAAACTTGGATGGAAGCTTCATTGGGATAGCCCCCTCATTTGATTAGGTTTTGGTGTATGTGCGTGCATTCATCCGTGTCTGGTGTCCGTCCGTCCGTCCATCTACTTGTACATGTATATACAGGGCTTGTCTGCAAGATATCTGGAGAACTACTGGATGGAATTTCACCAAACTTGGACAGAAGCTTCATTGGGATAACCCCCTCATTTGATTAGGTTTTGGTGTATGTGCGTGCATTCATCCGTGTCCGGTGTCCGTCCGTCCGTCCATCTACTTGTACATGTATACAGGCCTTGTCTGCAAGATATCTTGAGAACTACTGGACGGAATTTCACCCCACTTGGATGGAAGCTTTAGTGGGATAGCCCCCTCATTTGATTAGATTTTGGTGTGTGTGCGTGCATTCATCCATGTCCGGTGTCCATCCGTCCGTCCATCTACTTGTACATGTATATACAGGGCTTGTCTGCAAGATATCTGGAGAACTACTGGATGGAATTTCACCAAACTTGGATGGAAGCTTCATTGGGATAGCCCCCTCATTTGATTACGTTTTGGTGTATGTGGGTTCATTCATCCGTGTCCGGTGTCCGTCCGTCCGTCCATCTACTTATACATGTATATACAGGGCTTGTCTGCAAGATATCTGGAGAACTACTAGATGGAATTTCACCAAACTTGGATGAAAAGCTTCATTGGGATAGCCCCCTCATTTGACTAGGTTTTGGTTTGTGTGCATGCGTTCATCCGTGTCCGGTGTCCGTCCGTCCGTCCATCTACTTGTACATGTATATACAGGCCTTGTCTGCAAGATATCTTGAGAACTACTGACGGAATTTCACCACACTTGGATGGAAGCTTCAGTGGGATAGCCCCCCTCATTTGATTATGTTTTGGTGTGTGTGCGTGCATTCGTCCATGTCCGGTGTCCGTCCGTCCATCTACTTGTACATGTATATACAGGGCTTGTCTGCAAGATATCTGGAGAACTACTGGACAGAATTTCACCAAACTTGGATGAAAGCTTCATTGGGATAGCTCCCTCATTTGATTAGGTTTTGGTGTATGTGCGTGCATTCATCCGTGTCCGGTGTCCATCTACTTGTACATGTATGTACAGGCCTTGTCTGCAAGATATCTTGAGAACTACTGGACGGAATCTCACTCCACTTGGATGGAAGCTACAGTGGGATAGCCCCCTCATTTGATTAGGTTTTGGTGTGTGTGCGTGCATTCATCCATGTCCGGTGTCCGTCCGTCCATCTACTCGTACATGTATATACAGGGCTTGTCTGCAAGATATCTGGAGAACTACTAGACAGAATTTCACCAAACTTGGATGGAAGCTTCATTGGGATAGCCCCCTCATTTGACTAGGTTTTGGTGTGTGTGCATGCATTCGTCCGGTGTCCGTCCGTCCGTCCGTCCGTCCATCTGCTTGTACATGTATATACAGGCTTTGTCTGCAAGATATCTTGAGAACTATTGGATGGAATTTCACCAAACTTGGATGGAAGCTTCAGTGGGATAGCCCCCGCATTTGATCAGGTTTTAGTGTATGTGTGCATGCATTCATCCGTGTCCGGTGTCCGTCCAACCGTTCATGTACATGTATATACAATGAAAATCGCTTCTTTGCAATTAATATTTTTAGATACGCAGCTTTGTTTAAGATACTTATTGCTACATTCATTTTATAGCACTTTCCCTTAAATTATGTGCCCATTCAAGGCAAGGTGGGAGGTTGGGGGGAGACGTATGTTTTTGCTCAAAAAACAACCAGCATAGGCTTCATGCCGGAGCGGCAACTCAAGGGTCAAAGCGGAACCTCTAGTTTACTTAATGGTTAACTTTAAACCATTCTTCTAAAGATATTATAAATGAGTATTTCTGATATTCAAGTGTATTGTGGACCTTAATTCTGACTTGTAATGATCCACACCCCACATATGTCTGCTTTTGGTTCAGTGTGTTCTCAGGTGTGAAAATACAGATAGACACATGGACAGATTAAATGGAGACGGGCTCCTTTGATGCTATAGAAGAGACTCCCTGCATGATTTGGGGTTTTATAGCGTTCACTGACTCGCGTGCTTTATTAAGTAGCTGTATGGGAGCAACCTCTGTCCATGTCTGTCTGGAAGATAGTGCCCACCCCCAAGGAACTGAGCCCCACCCTCTATCTCTAAACTAAGCCTCACCCCAGCCATAACATCGTATATTATTAAAGCTAACAATTGTAGCATGCTCTATTGCAGCCATTACATACAATTTTATCCATACATTTCTCTCTATCGGTACTGTGGACAATCTCTGCTCAACTGCAGCCATCACATAAAATTTCTCTGTCAATCCTAACACAAACCAACTGTATGTAGTCTATGGAGATGTTAGCTCTGAATGGCTCTGTCATTCAGTTAAATTCTTGTTTATCTTTACAGATTGGGAGCACAATTGTCCCTGGTCTATTTATGAGGAGGGTATCACAGGGGTTGTGTGGAAGATTCTCAGTACCTCCCCCTGGGTGGGCTGGATGGGTGTTAACGGCCTGGCTCACCTGGGCTGGGTGGGTGCTCTACTTGGCTGTCAGCTATACCAGGTTGGCTGATCTAATTTGTCATATTGAATAGCATAGCATAGCATTCTTTGACTATTGTAAATTTGCAAAAAAACAAACAAAACAACTTGTATATGGCGAAAATAAAATATGTGCATTCTCATGAAATGATTCAACATTCTTGTATTGGAGATAAATCATGAAATCCTCATTCAATGAGATGAGATTCTCGGATTAATTCTGTTTTGTTTTCATGAACAGGTAATTGTGCTGGGTATGACCACTAATGAGAGGTTGAACGTTCACAGATATGCTCATTTTCATGGCTCCAAAGCAGGCACACATGACAGTCCATTCCAGTATGTATCTTATAAATAATTCATTGTTACAGGCCCCAATAGCCACATATATGCAACTCAGTCTATGTAGCCATGACTGAGTTGAACATCGTTACTAGGACAGACATCAGTAGTGTCCTTTTCTTTGTGGCCAACATGACAAAAAGGTATAATGACTATGGCATTTTACGGGTTGTAAACAAGTCAAATATACTTCTCTCCCCGACACAAAGTATCTGGCTCATTCCTGCAGCGCCAGTACACGTAAATAGCACCGAGTCATGTCACTATCTTCCTATCACCTTCAAATGTTGAAAATGACAGAAGTGCAAGAAACGTTCCAAAGCGCATGCACCGCTAATAACACGAACACTTTACAATATGTCGTAAATAAGAAGGCACCATCAGCTGCTGGGGTAACTGAGATGGAGCTCGAGGCCTAAATTAAGAAGGTGTTTGTTTGGGGTAACCCGACCGACCCAACAATATCCCCGCGACTCAAAACTTTTTAAGAAATATTTTTTTGGAATTTTTTTGTTCCCCTAAATCTGTCGAAGAAAATCGAATGTTTACAGTTCGAAAACTCGTGGGAACAGCCTTGCTAATTTCCCGGGCTAAGTGGCAATCGGGAGCCCTCAAAATTTTTAACAGCAAAGTCACATGAGGGTTCCCGACAGCAGACCGCATGGTTAAAAATGGCAGCCCAGCGGTGTTGCGTTTTTGTCAGGAAAAAGAACCATAAATGGCCACTGTGCCGAATAAATGAGAAAGGATTAATATTCAACTAAGGTTGCCAATTGGGTGAACTCTTTAAGCACGTTTGCCGTATGGTATAGTTATCGAGGATAAATATTTGTCTCTTTGCTGATCGATGTACGACCATCGCGGAAGGAGGAATGAAAATTCCGAGACAACAACGGCAGTGGCCGGTTGAAGTGATAACAGGTGATCTGTGATAACGTTTTTTCGTGAATATATTATTTATCATCTGTTGCCGATTTCATACCGAGTTACGTTGAGAGAAGTCGTACATTGGCTATAATCCCCAGAAATATGGAGGAAAGAGAGGTAGCTGTCTATGCAAAGACAGCAACGTGGAGACAACGTTATGTCGAACAACAACAACAACTCAACGAAAAGTTACGCTTCTCAGTTGTTCCTGAGGCATCCTTGCCATGATATTTTGGGATAAATTCCTGCTGCATTATAGGGCATATATATTTAGCAGTTAAACCAAAATGCAGTACCCTTTTTGTCATTAACTACGAGCAATATCTGATTCATAAATTATGACTTTTTGGAACTATTGCCTGTCTCACATGGCGATGGGATGGGATTTTGGCAATATGTGTTCTCCTCAGAGAAGTGAAATTCCCCACAGTTTCTATACTTAATTTGTGCATTTTTATTCTGAAATTTGAAGGAAATCTGTTCAGAACCAAAGAAAATCTTCAATACCTTGCATGTTATTTTCGAAGCAGAATGACATTGGGCTTGCAATGTTGTACCATTGTAGGCGCTATGAAAATAACATGTAATATATTGATAAATATCAGAATAAAACTGCTCAAATAACATATAGATACTGTGAAGAATTTCAATGCTTTGAGATAAACTGGCTCTGATATTTGGCGTAAAATCCCATCCCATCGTAATTTGAGACAGACAGTAAACTGACTGCCCAATAAAAAAATAAAAAATAAAATAAACTAAGTTTTCGACCGACCGACCCATTCTCACTGACCAGGGTCTGTTACCCCAAACAAACACCTTTTTATACGCCCGTCAAATTTGACGGGACGTATTATGGTATGGCGACGTCCGTCCGTTAACTTTTTCTCGTCAACTCATCTCGTCCTAGAGTTTTCAGTGGATTCTTCTGAAATTTGGTACACCTCATCGGTACCATGAGTAGATGTGCACAAACTTTTTTCGGTCCGATTCGACGTTTTCTGGAGTTACTCCCCTTGATTTTGGTCTGAAATCCTTTTTTGGCACCTACTATCTTCGTCAACACAACTCGTCCAAGAGTTTTCAATGAATTCTTCTGAAATTTGGTACACATGATCGGTACCATGTGTAGATGTGCACAAACTTTTTTCGGCCCGATTTGACATTTTCTTGAGTTACTCCCCTTGATTTTGGTCTGAAATCCTTGTATTTGGCACCTGCTGTCTTCGTCAACGCAACTCTTCCCGGAGTTTTCAATGGATTCTTTTGAAATTTGGTACACATGATCGGTACCATGTGTAGATGTGCACGAACTTTTTTCGGCCCGATTCGACGTTTTCTTGAGTTACTCCCCTTGATTTTGGTCTGAAATCCTTGTATTTGGAACCTACTGTCTTCGTCAACGCAACTCGTCCCAGAGTTTTCAATGGATTCTTCTGAAATTTGGTACAAATGATCGGTACCATGTGTAAATGTGCACAAACTTTTTTCGGCCTGATTCGACGTTTTCTTGAGTTACTCCCCTTTATTTTGGTCTGAAATCCTTGTATTTGGCACCTGCTGTCTTCGTCAACGCAACTCTTCCCGGAGTTTTCAATGGATTCTTTGAAATTTGGTACACATGATCGGTACCATGTGTAGATGTGCACAAACTTTTTTCGGCCCGATTCGACGTTTTCTTGAGTTACTCCCCTTGATTTTGGCCTGAAATCCTTGTATTTGGCACCTACTGTCTTCGTCAACGCAACTCGTCCCAGAGATTTCAATAAATTCTTCTGAAATTTGGTACACCTGATCAGTATCATGTGTAGATAGATGTGCATAAAATTTTTTTGAACCAATTAAACGCTTTCTTGAGTTATCTGCCCTTGATTTTAGTCTGGAATACTTTTATTTGGCACCTACTTCAGTCCTCATCAACGAAACTCGTCCTAGGGGTTTCATTGCATTCTTTTGAAATTAGGTACACATGATTGGTGCCGAGTTGATTCAACAGTTTCTTGAGTTACTCCCCTTGATTTTGGTCTGAACTCTTTTATTTGCCACATGAATGCAACTCGTCTCAGACTTTTCGATGGATTCTTTTGAGATTTGGTATGTATGGTCGGTACCATGTGTAGATATGCACAAACTGTTTTTGAGCTGATTCGACGTTTTCTTCAGTTACTCCCCTTGATTTTAGTCTGAAATCCTTGTATTTGGCGCCTACTGTCATTTCGGCCCAATTCATCAGGCTGATGAGCTTACTTTTGCAGCTTATGCTAACAAAAATTTTGTTTTAAATTTACTGATACATACATAAGCACATAACCGGGGGTGGTGGAATATGCACCCCCGCAGAGTAAGAGTAACTGGAGTTCTACTTTCTCCTACAAATACCGCTCCAGGCCCTTATGTTGTTTATCGACTGTATTTTTTACGGGTGTATTTTGGGTTCAATTGAACTCTTGTTAATTTAGGCCTGATCACGTGCGTTAGGCCCCGCCCACTAGCTGATGATGCCTTTTTCGTTACGACATATCGATAAGTGTTCATGTTATTAGCGGTGCATGCGCATTGGAGCATTTTTTGCACTTCTGTCTTTTTCAACATTTGAACGTCATAGGAAGATAGTGACATGACTTGGTGCTATTTACGTGTACTTGACCCAGATACTTCGTGTCGGGAGAGAGAAGTATATTTGACTTGTTTACAACCCGTTAAATGCCATAGTCATTATACATTTTTGTCATGTTTGGCCACAAAGAAAAGGACGCTACGGATGTCTGTCCTAGTGACGATGTGCAACTCGGTCATGGCTACATACACTGAGTTGCATATTTGTGGCTAATGCCCCAATGTTCAGTGGACAGGTCTCTGGCTAACACCATGGGTGAAATATGTGAATGGGATGAATTTACTGTGCAGTTCAGAGTCTGCAAGATACTGACAGAATAGTGTTGCTGTAGTTCAGATGATTGGGGAAATGAATAGAAAGTTTGCAGTGTTGAATATACTAGATATATATTTATATAACAACATGGAAGTAATGAGTACATTTTGTTGAATTTCAGCCGAGGTTATGTCAAGAACCTGATAGACTTGTTTGAATGGCGGTGCTGTGGTTTGTGTCGACCAAACAAGGTGGACTGGTCTAAGGAGTTCCAGTTGGAGGATCACACCATGTCCAAAGTGATCAGTAACATGGACCAGTTCAAACGATCACAGAACTTCAAACATCCGGACTCGGACACATCAGGGAGCACAGAGAGGGCACATCAGTCTGGGCAACGACACCAGCACCAACATGGTTCCCAATGTAAACATGGCCACAATGGTGATCACTCTCACGAACACGGCCACAATGGACAAAATTTGCATCATTCTTCTAGGGAAAACTTTCAGTTTGTCTGATAATACAGACTTTTTAATGATTACACGTAGAAGAAATTTTGTAAATCCTTAGGCTGTTAGACAGCTTATTTAATTTAAGTCCCGAACATGAAACTGAGAAAATCAACGCATCACATGAAAGTTGTTAGATATCAATTATCTGATATCTATTGTATAATCAGAGCTGTAATTAGTTTTAACTTCAAATGAAACATAATCTCCATAACATTCAGTACCATCCTGTTCCATAGTGTTACAATATGTCCATATTGTGACATAATGCTAAAGTGAGTGGGTAATTGTGTCTGGGATTGCTGAAAAATCTCTTTCACTGTAAATAGCATTACAAATGGGTGTATGGATGGGTGTCCAAGCTTGCCAAATATTGTATTTCTAGACACATAGATCTATGTCCTGCAGATACAATGGGTCCCTTGAGAAGAAGCTGGAGTACTAATTTTGAGATGTTTACAAGGTGATATGTTCATGGTGTCCTGTGCTCAGTCACAGAGAACACATTAGAGACTTGATGTAGGTAGAGCTTGTATATATGCCTTTATTTATCACAACTCTCCAGCTTATCAACTTATATTATCGGCAGGTCGTACAAGATCCGATAATCAATACCATGAACAAACCCATCTTCACATCCTTCATAGATTATGTGGTACAACTACAACTGCAGAGATATGTAAAGATCAGTTTTAGTGAGTAAGAGGCATGTCTTCCAGAGGTGTTTTATGCCTCTGCTTACAAAGTAGGCTGGAAGGCATGAATTGTTTACTCCATCTGTCCGTCACACCTAAATTGAATAATCAACTAGTGGTAGAGTTTTGAGTGGATGTTCCAGAAACTTCGCAGGTTTGATAAACATTCTTTGAAGGTGTGCACCTGCTATTTCTATAAATCTATTATTATTAATATTCGTCAGATTTTTGGTCAGATTTATGAGGTGTTGAACTTTGCTATTTTCGCCATGAATTGCAGTGTAGCTTTCACTCTCATGAATAATCAACTACATTTAACTCTCTTCATAACGACAACATTTGTTCCAGTTAAATCTGTCATTATAATGAATTTGCTGTTATAACGGACAGAGAATAATTGTATTTAGGTACATTTGTTTCTGTAAACTTTGTTGTTATAATGAAGTTTCTGTTGCAACGAATGTCTTTATGATGAGAACGAGTCCCACAGTTTTGAGTGGAAGTTCTTGAAACTTATTAGGTATCCTAAATATGCTTCTGAAGATGTGCATGCACCTCCTATTTATTTAGATGAAATATTAATTTTATAAATTTATCGGGAGTTGAACAGGAGCCATTTTCTCCCATTAATTTCAGTGTGTATGACAATGTTGTATAATCAAATAGTCCAACAGTTTTGGCGGAGACCCTTGTAGACTTGCTGAGCATACTTTGGAGATGTGCACATATTTTTATCAAATGTGTATGTGGATAGTCATTTTCCCTGTCAAATTAACAAGATTATGAAGGGTTATCGACTAGTTATTGCAGCGAAACCATGCCATCAATTCACCAACCAGTCTTTTCTCCGACTTAAAAGACAGCTGACTTCTTATCTAGAATGGTTATGTTTTTAAAACGTTGAGTATACTCATAGCGGTTGTACCACTTTGTATTGGCCAATCCAGTTTTCCCATTATGCTTCAGGAGAAAACCGCTATGAGATAGCATGAAGTGTTAAAAAACTGCCACTGATATGTTTGTCATATTACCAGCAATACCAGCATATCCTGTTTACAGATTAGTAGCAAATGATTCACAATACTCATAGTGGCAGAATCCGGTACACTCACCGATACGAGTATACTCCTAGTCGCGGTCAATGTGTTCATGGATCTGAAACGGAGGCATTCATGTCCGAACAGACTTCTTCATTAATGAAGCAGATTAACTAGTTTTGCTAGTTTGACAGTGCAAGTGCGCCACATTCGATGAATGTGGTCTCGTATGTGGTTTTTGTTGCATATTGTATTTGTGAAACCAACATATCATATTATAAGAAGAACTTCCAAAGTCAGTAAAATCTTATCTCCTCTCCAACAGTGGAACTAGCAATGAGGATTCATGTACAACACTTAAATGAACTGAATATATCTAAACAGGGCAAGTCTCTCTATGAAGTTTAATATTTGGTGTGATGTCATGCTTCTTATTGGTGCATAATTGACATGCCATACATTTTGTACTGTTGTCATTCTATGATAATGTTTTGTATTTCTGTACCAGTACTAATATTTTAAAGTGTATGACAAAGCTTTTTCATTGTGTGCCACTTACAGGCATGACAGGTATAAACATACAGACTTGAGTTTAATATGTTATGGGTATTTCCATTCAACGTACCAGTACCACCGTGGGTTTTTTCGATTCTGATATGTTTGTATGTAAAATGGTCAATAATCCGATGTCTGTTATTAATTAGCCTATTTCATTTAAATTATATTTGCTGAGGACACCTAGATGTTAGATCATGTTTGAAAATGTCCATGCATATAGGTGCTCGTGTGTCTCATTTTCCAGTTTTATATTACCCCTCAGCCAACTATACCCCTCGGCCAACTTTGGCCTAGGGGTATTGTCGTCATCATGTACGGCTGTCCGTACGTCCTCCGTCCGTCCGTACGTCCGTCCATCCGTTACCGCGATATCTACAGAACCGTTTCATGCATGGCAACCAAACTTGTTACATCTATTTATCTTCACGTAAATCAGAAGCCTATCGAAAATGAGTCATCTCGGACAATATTTTGCAGAGTTATGCCCCTTTTTACAAATAAAAATCCATTTATGATTTGTTATTGTGATAATTTCAGAACCGTTCCATATACAACATCCTAACGTGATACAGTTGTTTCTCTTGACCTGAACTAGATGCCTATCGAAAATGAGTCTTGTCAGAAAGTATTTTGCAGAGTTATGCCCCTTGTCTAATAAAATCCGTTATCGCGATATCTACAGAACCGTTTCATGCATGGCAACCAAACTTGTTACATCTATTTATCTTCACGTAAATCAGAAGCCTATCGAAAATGAGTCATCTCGGACAATATTTTGCAGAGTTATGCCCCTTTTTACAAATAAAAATCCATTTATGATTTGTTGTGATAATTTCAGAACCGTTCCATATACAACATCTTAACGTGATACAGTTGTTTCTCTTGACTTGAACTAGATGCCTATCGAAAATGAGTCTTGTCAGAAAGTATTTTGCAGAGTTATGCCCCTTGTCTAATAAAATCCACTAATTCCTATGTTAAGTTTGCATATAATTTCTGTATCATGTTTGTATACTATCACATTTATTTATTGATTGGATGACTGATTTATTGATTTATTCTCTTACACAATGCGAAGAATGCCTGCAAATCTGTTTTGAAAATGACACTAGATGCCTATCGAAAATGAGTCGTGTCAGAAAGTATTTCGCAGAGTTATGCCCCTTGTCTAACAAAATCCACTAATTTCTATGTTAAGTTTGCATATTATTTCTATATCATGTTAGTATACTATCACATTTATTTATTGATTGGGTGACTGATTTATTAATTTATTCTCTTAGACAATGCAAAGAATGCTTGCAAATCTGTTTTGAAAATGACATACATGTGCCATTTAGTATACATGTACTGTATTTATCTAGCCATGTGTACTGTTTTGGTGAGACATCGATACAGCTCTTTCAATTTATTCCAGAAACAATTAATTTAAGGGGAGGAAAACTTTTTTTTTTCTTCAAAGAAAGTACACTTACAATACCAGGGGTAAATATTTCTTCCCACAAGCCAATCAATTGGTAGAGACTATCTTACATTATAATAGCTGGGGTTCAGAGTTGAGGGGTTTCGATAGCGCAGCTTCATGTTTTTGTATGTCGCCATCATGTAGCCAAAGAAAAAGCAGGTGTAAAGGACATTGTATCTTTAGATGGGTAAATGGCCCCAGGTCAGGTGCAATGCAGAAGTACCAAAATAAAATACTTCCAATGCAATAAATTCTTCAATTGGCATAAAGTACAATATTATATTGTATACTCAGAAAAATTTCAAGGCACTGAGCCTTCTCGAGTAACAGGGCCATAAAGTAGTGCATTTGTGCAAAACAGTTGATTCTGAGGTGAAAACAATTCCTATTGTTCTCTGTAAACACATGAGGATAAACGATACCCAGAACCATTTGGTCTACGACTACATATTGGAACAGCAAGTATGCTGTATCAAGCTGGTTTTGGTTATCGTTTATCTTCATATGTTTATAGAAAGAAATACAAGGTGTTTTCACCTCAAAATTGGCGATTTTGTATGAATGCACTACTTCACGGCCCTATTATTCAAGATTGATCAGACTGGGTGCCTTGAGACTTTTCTGGGTATACAGTTATTTTGTCTGTTAAACAAGTAAATGATCGGAGAGTACAAAAGTATGTGTACATGTATCATTGTTCATATCTTCCTATGTCCATGAATAGAATAGATCACTCTAAGGCTACGAGTACTGATTAATACTGAAGTGATCTGGATATTAGGGAAGGGAGACTGTATTGTAATGCAGTGCAGGCCAACATCCGATATAGATTCTCTTGGATATGGGCCATGAGAGTATTTCTATTTGAGGAAACCTGCTTCACTGGATTATCAAAATGTAATCATACATAAGATTGGTTCCGGAATATTATGATATTATAGGTACATGTACACTGTCTGACAGTACATACTTGCGTTACTTAGAGTGGGAGTAAATATACCCCTTCAGAAGTGGAACTAATTACAAAAAACACCGGATGATTAAGTGCTCAGTATCAATCGAATACAGGCTCCAACAGATGAGATACGGACTTTTGTCTCCGTGAGAGTAACGTTACTTCTCAGGAACAAGACTAAAGAGTTGTGAGACTGAGAGTAACGTTACTCTTCATTGCATTTACCTCTGACATGCATGTTACATTAATGAGTTGTGTTACTCTTCAGGTTTATAGACTTGGAGAATTTCAAGACTAGGAGTAACGTTACTCATCAGTACATCGGATACTGGTTGTCACATTACAGACACTTATGGGTGAGAGTCTCACAACAGATGCTGACTGGGAGTAACGTTACTCCATGTAACTCAAACATCAGTGTTTACAACATTGGAGCGATACATGTTTGTTTGGGAGTATAGCTACTCACCAGAATAGATTGACTACCAGCTCTGAGAGTAACATTACTCCTCAGAATTTTGAGAATGAACAGTTCAATTCAAAGCCGAGAGTACTCGCCAAGCAGTGATTTTTCCACATTGGAGAGAAACTCTGCAGTAACGTTGCTCGCCAAGCAGTGATTTTTTCCACATTGGAGAGAAACTATGGAGTAACGTTACTCGCCAAGCAGTGATTTTTTCCACATTTGAGAGAAAGTCTGGAGTAACGTTACTTGCCAAGCAGTGATTTTTTCCACATTTGAGAGAAAGTCTAGAGTAACGTTACTCGCTAAGCAGTGATTTTTTCCACATTGGAGAGAAACTCCGGAGTAACGTTAATCCTTCTGGACTGCCAATAGCTCAAGGCTATCCAATACTTGTATCTCTACTCAGAAGGAGTAACAACTCACACTTGAATTTCAGCAATCTGTGATGAAACTGCATTTACCCAATAATGGTGACTTCAGATAGCAAATAGTGGTCAAACTGGCTGGAAATAACTAAAAACGCGCCAAAAAAGGGAATTTTGGATTTTCCCTTTTTGAAATGGATTCTGTTAGTATAATATTGTACTTCATGCCAACTGGGCAATTTCTTGTATATGTAATATTTTCTGTTTGGCACTTCTGCCGCACCTGTGCTGGGGCCATTAACCCATCTAAACATACATGGTCCTTTAACTGCATGGTGTAAACTGGTGGGTATATTGTTTGCTTCTCTTGAATAATCAGATGTTGTTTGGTGAGTGAAATCATGCACATACTGTATGTAGTTTACAGAAAACAGTTCTGCATTAGTACATGTATTTATTGATTGATATGGCTTCACATGAACTCCAAACTAATACTTGAAATTAGTGTGTTGAGTAGAACAGAAGTTGAAGTGTATTGCCTGTAACCATTATCAATATTTGATAACTTTATGATGTATACCAGTATATCATGACTGATGAAGAGCAAACGAACTAGGTTTGCAAACTGAAGCGGGGTATAGAAAATGCAAAATTACACTTTGAGGGAACATTTTTGCTTCAAGCTTTGCATTGTTGGATACTTGTTCTTCAATAAATCCATCAGACACTTGATCATGTATAGCCTAATCTCACAAACTAGAAGTTCTATAATTGTCTATTGAACAGGGAAATATTACTGCCACTGGACAAGGTGGTCATCAGGTCAGCCCATTATAATAATGTAATCACTCATGTTCTTGAGTACAAAATTAAACTAAAAGGCCAGAGCTTTAGCTAGGTGACATAATCTTAGAGCATTTACCACTGATATTAACAAATTCATATAAATAAGCTGTGGAATCTTTCAGTGTAAACATTTTCTTTTTAGTGTGCAGTAGAAAGCTGATTTAATATCATTTGGTTAGATCCCTACAGTGACCAACAGCATCACTTTGTGCTGTGCTTATGTACAATTATGACTATTATATGTAGGAATTGTACTGTTCAGCTGAAAACCACCATTCTGCCTCTTGACATTTTTGCCACACGAACCATGTTTAATAACGGACTTGCACACATATTGAAGATCATTGTTCAGAAGTGGGATTTAAAACTTTCCTGTTATTCGCATATTTTCCTGATTTATGTGTTACATTTGATACTTAACATTTTTTTTTATAATACATGAAATGAAAACTGCTTGGCCGAGTATGCTATGTATCATACACTATTGTACACTCTGCACCAAAATTGACTCGAGACCCATGACGATGTTGGCCAATCAGAGGATCAATTCCATGCAATGAACATGGAAGCAAGTATGTTCGCTCATGTTCCGTCACTATCCGAGTCAAGAATATGTGTGTTGGATAGAGTCCTACTTGATGCATTAGGCTGTTTGAGTGCTACGTAACTGCTGAAATGACGAGCTTCCAAACTACATTTAGTTGTTGATTGCAGTTGTGAGACTAAAACCGAGAGATCCTGAAGGATCTTGGCGCCCACCATTGTCCGATAATTGTAAGCTAATGACAAGAGGATCTTTTTGTCCATTGTTACTTAGAACAAATGATTGATTTGTAATTTTGTTTACAGAATTTCGAATCTGAGCGAAAAAGATCGAAAAAGGGACACTGGAAAACAACAAGATATCATCTTTCTAAGTTTAAGGAGTTTCTAGAAACTGTACTTATGTCGGTTGTTATAGTACAATAGAAAAGTTAGTCTAAAAGTGAATGTCCGGAGGATCCTTCGTTTTGTAGTATTATTGTTTTGCACGTGTCATTATTGGGTACTGGAAGCGAAGACAAATCTCTTCGACCCTTTGGTATGAGCTATGAAACATACTTAAGATTTTATAATTAGGAACGAATTCTGTTCCGTTTACTGGGCTAGTTTGAGATACCTCTTTTAAGATACCATGATCGAAAATAATAAGACGGTACAATACTTAATACTGACGGGATCCGCGCAGTAATGTTGAAACTTCAAAAGTGTCTGAATCCTGATTATCTCCCTTGGATCGAAACACGCAGTAGTCTACAGTTGTCGAGTTGTAACGTTGTGTCACAAGAGTGACGTCCCTTCATGTAGCCGACCCATCGGCAGACGAAACAGTTCACTGGACTAAAGAAAACTGATTTAAAATTTGAAGAAATACATTTTAATTCCGAATTATTTTAACCTCTTGATATGGAAGGTGAAGGTATGGATATTCTCTGTTGTCACTATATAGAATATGTCCCACCGTTTGATCCGCCGACTTGTGTGATGTAACGTCACAACAAATTTTCATGGGGAAATCCAAGGTGGCCATCTGATGGACATATTGGATTTTGGAATCGGACCAGAAAAGGTATGTTGCACAACTGGACCACAAGGGGAAACTGTGTACCAAATTTGACAAAGATCCACGCAGTAATTCCGATAACAAGGTTTCATGGGGAAATCTAAGATGGCCGCCTGGTGGCCATATTGGATTTTCGATTCGGACCGAAAAAGATATCCTGTACAACTAGACCCTAAGCGGAACCTGTGTACCAAATTTGAGAAAGATCCATGCAGTAGTTCCTGAGAAATAGCGATAACAATGTTTCACGTGGAAATCCTGGTGGCCATATTGGATTTTCGAATCGGACCAAAAAAGGTATCTTGCACAACTAGACCCTAAGGAGAACCTGTGTACCAAATTTGAGAAAGATCCATGCAGTAGTTCCTGAGAAATCACGATAACAAGGTTTCATGGGGAAATCCAAGATGGTGGCCATATTGGATTTTCGAATCGGACCAAAAAAGGTATCTTGCACAACTAGACCACAAGGGGAACCTGTGTACCAAATTTGAGAAAGATCGATGCAGTAGTTCCTGAGAAATCGCGATAACAAGGTTTCCTGGGGAAATCCAAGATGGCTGCCTGGTGGCCATATTGGATTTTCGGTTCGGACCGAAAAAGGTATCTTGCAAACCTAGACCCTAAGGAGAACCTGTGTACCAAATTTGAGAAAGATCCATGCAGTAGTTCCTGAGAAATCGTGATAACAAGGTTTCATGGGGAAATCCAAGATGGCTGCCTGGTGGCCATATTGGATTTTCGAATCGGACCAAAACAGGTTTCTTGCACAACTAGACCCCAAGGGGAACCTGTGTACCAAATTTGAGAAAGATCCATGCAGTAGTTCCTGAGAAATCGTGATAACAAGGTTTCATGGGAAAATCCAAGATGGCTGCCCGGTGGCCATATTGGATTTTCGAATCGGACTAAAAAAGGTATCTTGCACCACTAGACCCCAAGGGGAACCTGTGTACCAAATTTGAGAAAGATCCATGCAGTAGTTCCTGAGAAATCGCGATAACAAGGTTTCATGGGGAAATCCAAGATGGCTGCTTGGTGGCCATATTGGATTTTCGAATCGGACCAGAAAAGGTATCTTGCACAACTAGACCCCAAGGGGAACCTGTGTACCAAATTTGAGAACGATCCATGCAGTAGTTCCTGAGAAATCACGATAACAAGATTTCATGGGGAAATCCAACATGGCTGCCTGGTGGCCATATTGGATTTTCGAATCGGACCAAAAAAGGTATCTTGCACAACTAGACCCTAAGGGGAACCTGTGTACCAAATTTGAGAAAGATCCATGCAGTACTTCCTGAGAAATGACGATAAAGTTTCATGGGGAAATCCAAGATGGCTGCATGGTGGCCATATTGGATTTTCGAATCGGACCAGAAAAGGTTTCTTGCACAACTAGACCCCAAGGGGAACCTGTGTACCAAATTTGAGAAAGATCCATGCAGTAGTTCCTGAGAAATCGCGATAACAAGGTTTCATGGGGAAATCCAAGATGGTTGCCTGGTGGCCATATTGGATTTCGGAATCGGACCAAAAAAGGTTTCTTGCACAACTAGACCCCAAGGGGAACCTGTGTACCAAATTTGAGAAAGATCCATGCAGTAGTTCCTGAGAAATCACGATAACAAGGTTTCATGGGAAATCCAAGATGGCTGCCTGGTGGCCATATTGGATTTTCGAATCGGACCAAAAAAGATATCTTGCACAACTAGGCCCCAAGGGGAACCTGTGTACCAAATTTGAGAAAGATCCATAAAGTAGTTCCTGAGAAATCGCGATAACAAGAACTGTTTACGGACTGACGGACAGACGCACGCACGGACAGACGGACGGAAACCGCCATCACATAATACGTCCGCCTTTTGGCGGGCGTATAAAAATTAGTAATTTTTAATGATTTCCTGATTTTTCAGTCACACTGACCTTTGACCTCGACCTACATTTGGTATGCAACACATCGTTCCACCCTAGGGCATCCACTCACCAAAAATTAGAACTGTAGATAGAAAAGTGTCACTGATTTCCTGATTTTAGGCAACAGTGACCTTTGACCTCTGACCTCGACCTTGATTTTGGCACGCGACATATCGTCTTCACCTAGCGTATCCACTCACAAAAATTTGCAACTGTGGATAGAAAACGTTCACAGATATAGACCGGACACGAACACTTCAGTGATTTCCTGTTTTTTTTTAGGCCAGTGACCTTCATTTTGGTACGCGACACATCGTCTCCCCATAGGGTATCCACTCACCAAAAATTAGAACTGTAGACAGAAAACTGTCCCAGATATAGATTGGACACGGGGGACGGACGGACGGAAACCGCCATCACATAATACGTCCGCCTTTTGGCGGGCGTATAAAAAGTGGCTGTTATGATATTTGAGAAAATATCGTTCCAACAAATTTAATCTCATAATTGAACCTTTTGTTGACATGTTACACTGCACTCCCTAATAGTGGAACAGTCTGGTGAGAGAAATGAGCCCACCGAGTCAACATCCATCTTAGCTTGCTGAGGGCATTTCACGTTTCACTTAACACTGCCCTTAGCTTAACGCTATGATTCAGCATGTATTCCACACGGTACGTGCCACCTCTCAGCTGCAAAGGACATATTTCTGGAGGGACATAATCCTGTTCGAAAGTTGTTCCTGAAGCATCAAGTCACATGCCCGCCGCATTTAAACGAGCTGATGAAATTATCTGTATTTAAATATTTTGACCTGGGCATCTCAGACAGGTCAGTGTCACTTGAGTGCAGAGGCTGGGGGATTCTATGCGAGACAAAAACGAAGTTGTGCGAATCAGTTATTTTAGTTTTCACTCTAATGGTGCATGCTTCTTTGTTTTTCATATTACAAACAACCTTACCTATTTCAAAAAAATAAAATCGGCGACAGTTCACAGGAAAATGATTTGCTTTTTATTTTGTGATAGGGGTATTTCGAGGCCCACCAAGGGATCATTTCAGTCGATGGCTTTCTGGAGGTGTGTCTTCGTTTTATGAATGTGATTGCGCCGTTGTCAGATCTCACGGGACCAATCGGATGTGACCAATTGGGAGATGCCCTAATATACTCAGATATCACCCATTACTGCATGGCTGTGAGCAGAAGTTTCTACGTATGATCGTGCCATGCGTTAGGATGATGATCAATATCATGAAGTGAGGACATTGATCTTGGCAATGCAGAGCTAGAGGAAAGAGATAAATCTGTCAGTGTCATCAACGTCTCCCGATCTAGAGAATAAAAAACATGAAAAAACGTGTGTTCAAATTCTACAATGCCTGAAAAAATGGAGAAACTAGTTGGAATACATGACAGGATGGTAGTAAAAAAAAATAGTTACTTCTGGACGGTAACTTTCAAAAACCTGAACGGATTCTTTGCAGATTTGGTATGTGGAAAACTTTGCAAAGGATATCAGTCGAGATTGCTTTCCATGCTGGGTACTGAATGTTAAGGTTCCAAGCGAAATCAGTGGTTTCAAAGTCGGTGGACTTCAGACGCTCTGGTTTTCAGTAAAATTTTCTCTGAAGCATCAAATTAATTAATGGAATAAATTATCAAATTATTGTACTTTGTACATTTCATCCTGTTATGACTGTCAAAGGTAACTAAAGCATAACCTATACACATGATCAAATTTTGGGAAATAGGAAAAACTATGTATTTCTAAAGATCACAGTCAAACATCAAAACCATAAAATCACATAGATAACGGCGGCCTTTCGAAGTCCACGAGTTCTAGTTTGATATAGCGGTTCGTTCATGGACTCCCTTCCATATCTTTTTAACACGGGGTGGGGTTTTTAATTATTGTTAACTGGTGTAAATATGGATCGAATTATCTTACTCTTCCAAGAAAGGACCATTATGCTTACATTTATGATAATTTTGGCAACTTAAGGTTGAACAGGTTAGGGTCAACCCATACCTTTCCATACAAGCGTTTTTTAACGAATGTTTCATCATTCGGGTAGTAAAATGAATCTTTTTGACGAAAAAATATCCATATAATGCCGCTTCAAATCCTGAGATAGTTAGAATTCTAAAATATGCAAAACATTTCCTGAAAATTCACTTTTAGCTAAAAAGTGACTGCGTGGAATCTGGTAAAAGTTCTATTTTTGTTTCCATTTTCTCACATGGAATGCTTGCACCTACTGACCAAACTATGCGTTTAAGAATTTCATCAACGGCAAAATTGTTTTGTAGAAGTTATTCACAAAATCATTTTTTCTGCCGAACTGTGAGATTTTTAATTTAACGAAATTTCTAAAAGTACGATCCTGAAATGAAGTATCAAACATTTATAAACAATGTTTCTATTTGTTACCAAATCAAACCTGTTCAATTCATGCCATTCAATCTCCGTCAGGAAGATGATACAACGTAGAAAATGGAAGTTAAAACTAAAAGTTAGCTCCCCTAGCGGAGAGTTGTCCGCCCCTAGGAGAGCTCTCCCATCTAATTCCAGCAGCATTACTATATAGGCTCTGCTCCAATCATACTCGCCCTCTATTCTCATTGTAATTACCGAGACCTGTAGTGTTTAAGGCCGGCATGAGGGGACGGAGGGAGGGTCAATCAAATTGAAACAGGTTTGATTTGGTAACAAATAGAAACATGTTTATAAATGTTTGATATTTGATTCCCAAATCGTAAACCTGTTTCAATTCATGCCACAGTACCAACATATGGAGGCGGGAATCTCGGCCTTGTGGTAACTCCCATAGCAGACTAGTAATCGCTGCAACGACACAGACATGGGTATAAATCTGAGACATTATTACTCAACAAGTTAACCCTGGTCAAAGACGCATAGGGTAATTGAAGGAATTGATACAGTTCTACTTATCTTCTGATTGTCTCCATCCATGTAGCTGTGCTCGTGGTGTGGTACACAATTCCACCAAGTTGTAGGATACCCCGGGCGCCCTCGGCAACAAGATAGGTCCCCTTGGTAGGCACTGTATGATTAGGGGGGGAAAAGAGCCACAGGCCATTGCATACAGGGCGATCCTTGGTCCGACCGTAAGTAAGGGGAGGGCGTACAACTACCCGAATCTTGGAAGGTACCAAGTCCACACCACTCTCAGTCCGCAAGCCTCTTGAGGTCAACTCACCATACTCGGAGTGATGACGGATGCGTTGGAATTGCCGTGCTTGCTCTCTGGGTGATGCTGCGCAATTGTCAACTCTCTGTACTTGCATCACTACTGTTGACTCTAGGTCTGGAGCAGGTGTCTTGTGAGTTGAGGCACAGGTGACCCAGCTGAGACATCTAGAAGGGAGTCAGTTTCTGGAAGACACAAGCAAATTTGCAGTTAGGAGTAAACCCTATCCTAGTGTCAGGCCTTCATTGGTGATAATAGAATCCACGGCCGATCAACTGACTTATTTTTACCTTCTGAGATGCCTTTTTATCATATAATATATGTAATAATAACAATATGACTGAGATGAGATGAGATGAGATGATACAGCAAGATGGCTGTCTTGCCGTGATGGTGACAATTTTGCCGCCCCCCCCTCTTTTTCTGAAATTACTCACAACGTGCTGGGTAGCCACAGTGGCCCAAGCGTGGTCACACTATTGATTGCACTGTCATATCACTCAGACAGAAATTAGTGAACGTGGTGTATAAACACTTCCTTGAGGTGTACTGGTCGAGGTACAACAGAGAATAGAGGACGAGTATGGTTGGAGCAGAGCCTATATAGTAATGCTGCTGGAATTAGATGGGAGAGCTCTCCTAGGGGCGGACAACTCTCTGCTAGGGGAGCTAACTTTTAGTTTTAACTTCCGTTTTCTACATTGTATCATCTTCCGGACGGAGATTGAATGGCATGAATTGAAACAGGTTTACGATTTGGGAATCAAATTTTATTATTTGACACATATTTTCATGTTACTGACTAATTATTGGTAGCAAGTTTTCAAAGAAAATACACCGGGAAAGTAGCAAAACTTGCGCGTTGGAGTTTTTTTTCGAAATAAAGTAATTTATGCAAAATCCTGAATGCAAACTCGCCAATGTTTTTTTCAGAGATGCGAATAGATATTAGTGTCATATTCCAACTATCAATTTATCATTAAAAGTGCAACTGATCGTGGTAATATCAGATATTGATATGCCGAACTGTGACGGTTGGTCCTAACCTGTTGAAAGTAGTCCAGTTACCATTGATTAAAAATATTTTCTCGGCTAAAGAGATACAAGCGAATGAACCGATCCGTGGACCGCATCTCGGTGACCTTCCGGTGCTATCAGCACAGCTCTTTGTTAAAGGATTAACTTCAATTTTGTGCAAGTGGGGGATTGTGGTTGTCTGGCTAAACTCAACACGGTGTCATGGACAGCCAACGGAGATTGCCGACATGAACTGATTGGTTGCTTCAGTGTGTGGCAGGTTTTCAACGTACAAGTGGAGAGAATGAAATTAACTCTGAGCAGCATGTAGATTATACATTTAACTGAATATTATACTGTCATGGCCAAGATGGCAGGTGTCAGTAATATAAGTGAGCTATACATACATATATTATGCAGAGTACATAGTTAAGATACGCTCATTGCATCAGCATTGATTTTCAGCTGAGATACCTTGTCTATTTCAACACCTTGCAGCAGTGTTATTTCTACCCATGAATGGTTTTGTTTAGTCCAACACAGCAGTGGCAAAATTTTTGGGAACAATGTTGATGTCCTTGCCACTTGTTTTGTTTGATCATTGCTTTGAAATGCAGACGTGGGTTGGTTTCTGGCTGGGCTGCCTCGGTCCATTGATGGGTAAAAATACACAAAGACCCAATAAGCGTAGTAACATACCTGATTCTTCTGAACAGTCGGCAAGTCATTAAAATACTGGTTTCAGGGTATTCAGATGTGTTTATAATCTGGTCTGTGACCAAGTATACATGATTTTGGCATCAATGTTCAAGTTGGCTTATAATACCTGTGATATGTTTGTTGTTGCTTGTCTTCTCGTGTAATAATAGTCCTACATTATAAAAGAGTTTGTGCGTTTGGTTTCTTTCCTTTCTGGAGATGTCCTGTTATAAGCAGTCTTCCCCTAATGTATCCACTAACATAGAAATTGTGACTTTCATCATTTCCTGATTTTAAGGTCTGTGACCTTGAGCATTTTGGTATGGGACATACCATTTCCCCCCTAGTAAATCTAGAACATGAGATTGATCTAATCAAAACCCCTCGGCTTTCCCCAAGTGATTGAGACCCATGTGTAGTGTGAACTGGGGAAGAAATAGTTCTATGTGGGATGATCAAGAGGTCGGTAGTTGGTTACATTCAGGCATATAGGACAGAATAGAAATATTATATATCTGTAAAGGGGCATAACTGTAAAGCCGAGGTGAGTAATCCTCTGTTGGCTTGTAGAATACAACAATATACATAAGTTTCTAAAATATAGTAGCTATACCGAACAGTTCTGCAGATATAGTTGGTTAGTCAGGCATATTGGACAGCAATAGAAATTAATATATCTGTAAAGGGGCATAACTCTGTAAAATATGGGCCGAGGGGAGCCACTTTCGATAGGCATCTGACTTAGCACTACTGTAAAATAAGAACCAAGTCAAATAAGCTGTACCGAACACGGATCTGCAGATATAACTTGTACATTCAATTACAGATAACAAAATTGGAGATTATTACATCTGAAAGGGGCATAACTCCATAAGCCGAGCCGAGTAATCCTTTGTTGGCTTACAGAATGCAGCAATATAAATAAGTTTCCAAAATATAGTAGCTATACGGAACACAGTTCTGCAGATATACTAGGTTTCATTCAGGCATATAGGACAGGAATAGAAATTAATATATCTGTAAAGGGGCATAACTCTGTAAAATATGAGCCGAGGGAGCCACTTTTGATAGACGTCTGACTTAGCACTCTGTGAAAGAAGAACCGAGACGAATAAGCTGTACTGAACACGGATCTGCAGATATAACTTGTACATTCAGCTGCAAATAACAAAATCAGATTATTACATCCGAAAGAGGCATAACTCCGTAAGAAGAGGCGAGTAATCCTTTGTTGGCTTGTAGAATACAACAATATAAACTAGAGCATAGTCTGAGGGATGCACACATTTGATCAAAATGATCACTAAGGCTGCTTACAAGATACCCCCCGTAAGGGCATAGATACATGGGGGTGGTTAACGTTTCACGAGTAAGCTGAATGGGATTGTGGCAGTGGAAATCATCAGTAAGCATGCTTACAAGATACCCCCCGATGCACATTTGATAGGAATTGACGAGTATTTGTAGAGGAATATAAGTATACATGTTATGAGTGGCGGCACAGTATGTAACTAGTTGACAATGAGACCTCGCTCGGTTGGAGTGCGGTTAACGGATTGTCTATGCATGTGTCGTGACGATACTCAGATGAGTTTAATGGATTGTTCAGAAAATTGATGTTAATAATGATTGTTGAGAATGGGGTTATGCAGGCATATTGTGTTTTACCTAACTGTTGTTACCACTAGAACCGTGTAGACTTGAAATGGGCTGTTGCAACAGATAGGCGAATTACTGTCATCTGGATAACCATATTGAAGAGGAAAAGGAAGTAAATGGGAAGTGAAATATTAAACTTACTACCGGTAGACGCATATGCAACACCCTGAGCTAGGTCTCATGGTATGGCAGCTACATACAAAATTTGAGAAGAATCTAATCAGCCGTTGTCAAGTTATGCTCCAGAAATGGAATGTTATGGACCAACTGAGAAAATTCTGCCCATAGGTGGCGCCACCTGTAGACGCACATGCGCCAAACGCAATCCCAAGCAAGGTCTCATGGTAAGGTAGCTACATACCAAATCTGAGAGGAATCCAATTAGCTGTTGTCAAGTTATGCTCCGGAAACGAAATGTTACGGACCGACAAGAAAAAGTTTTGACCCTAGGTGGCGCCACCTGTAGATGCACATGCGCCAAACGCAATCCCAAGCGAGGTCTCATGGTAAGGTAGCTACATACCAAATTTGAGAGGAATCCAACTAGCGGTTGTCAAGTTATGCTCCGGAAACGAAATGTTACGAACTGACTTGAGAAACTTTTGACCCTAGGTGGCGCCACCTGTAGACGCACATGCGCCAAACGCAATCCCAAGCGAGGTCTCATGGTATGGCAGCTGCATACCAAATTTGAAAGGAATCCAAGTAGCGGTTGTCAAGTTATGCTCCGGAAACGAAATGTTACGGACTGACATGAGAAACTTTTTACCATAGGTGGCGCCACCTGTAAACGCACATGCGCCAAACGCAATCCCAAGCGAGGTCTCATGGTAAGGTAGCTACATACCAAATTTGAGAGGAATCCAAGTAGCGGTTGTCAAATTATGCTCCGGAAACGAAATGTTACGGAATGACCCTAGGTGGCGCCACCTGTAGACGCACATGCGCCAAACGCAATCCCAAGCAAGGTCTCATGGTATGGTAGCTGCATACCAAATCTGAGAGGAATCCAACTGGCGGTTGTCAAGTTATGCTCCGGAAACGAAATGTTACGAACTGACTTGAGAAACTTTTGACCCTAGGTGGCGCCACCTGTAGACGCACATGCGCCAAACGCAATCCCAAGCGAGGTCTCATGGTATGGCAGCTGCATACCAAATTTGAAAGGAATCCAAGTAGCGGTTGTCAAGTTATGCTCCGGAAACGAAATGTTACGGACTGACATGAGAAACTTTTGACCATAGGTGGCGCCACCTGTAGACGCACATGCGCCAAACGCAATCCCAAGCGAGGTCTCATGGTAAGGTAGCTACATACCAAATTTGAGAGGAATCCAAGTAGCGGTTGTCAAGTTATGCTCCGGAAACGAAATGTTACGGAATGACCCTAGGTGGCGCACCTGTAGACGCACATGCGCCAAACGCAATCCCAAGCGAGGTCTCATGGTATGGTAGCTGCATAACAAATTTGAGAGGAATCCAACTGGCGGTTGTCAAGTTATGCTCCGGAAACGAAATGTTACGGACGGACGGACAAGCTGAAACCAGTATACGCCCCCTACACTACGTGTCGGGGGGTATAATAAGTTTCCAAAATATAGTAGCTATATCGAACACAGTTCCGCAGATATAGCTGGTTACATTCAGGCATATAGGACAGAAATAGAAATTAATATATCTGTAAAGGGGAATAACTCTGTAAAATATGGGCCGCGGGGAGCTACTTTCGATAGGCGTCTGACTTAGCACTAGATAAATAAGTGTTGAAAATTTGGTGATTGTGTCCCAAGCAGTTTTGCCTAAAATGCGGTAACGGGCGGACGGATGGACGTACATGGCAACGACAATACCCCGAGGCCAAAATGGTCGAGGGATAAAAATTGACACTGAAGCTTCAAGAGATATTGTGCTGGCACCCTTGGGGTGATTGTGTCAAAGCATCCTTCTCACCCCCTCCCTTCTGCCCTCTCCCCCACCCCCGTTCACAGAGAGGGTAACATTTATAAGATCATATGACTGACTACCCAATGGCATGCATAGATATAGATGAAGATTTCCTCCTTCACATTTGTCAATTATCAATCGTGAAAGGTGGAACATTTTTATACATTTCTATTACTCCCTACACCATTACGCGTGACACACTAGTCGAAGGGAACCATTTGTAAGATCATATCACTCACAACCCAGTGCATGGCTGAACAGTCACAGGACTGCTTTTGTAGTATAGATATTGTGTATCTGTCCGTCATATTTGCTGATAATTAATAATGCATCGTTTTGGGGTGGAACATTCCTAAATTTTGATATATTTCTATTACTACAACATTTGTGACATTATCTAACGAAAGGGTTGACAACTGTGTCGCGTACGCAGCCCCAAAGGCACAGACACAAAATACACGATGACTGCCTTGGATGTATAAGTAGTGAAAAATCTACTGGATAAAAAAGTCAATGGGTAAAACTTTTGCCCCACGATCCACCTTTAGACACTGAAGGACATGAGTAACAGAAGAAAAGACTTGTTAATGTTAATAAATCACATGTTTAACACAGCTTTATTGGGTAAATGTATATTTTAATTATTTCATTTTTTTTATATAAATACACCCAACACCTTAAATAAAAAGTATAATAATATGTACAGTATTGTAAAACTGTGTATTAATATTTAAGCAACAAACGAAAATCAGATTCATTAATAAACTGAACATCACCCTCATATTATGAACTATGTGAGCAGATTACCAGTAGTAGATCTCATGGGCGTCGCCAGGATTTCTTGAGAGGGTCATTTCCTATTCTTGCTTATCGAAGGGCTCAATAGTGCACCATCTATTTCAGGGAAGTTTTGGGCTTCGCGGGTGCGACGTTCACTCTCCACCCTAGCAACGCCCTTGGACCTTCAGTAGAATCGAGGAATAACATACAAGTTTTACACATGGTGTAACAAACACATAAAAAAGATTTAACAGTTGTACGAGATTGTCAGAAACCATGAATTCGTCAAATACTATCAATCATTGAATACAGTACAATTTTGGCATTCTGGCATACTGGCTCACTTTCATGATTTGGAATGATGTGCACAGTCCTATAAAGTATGTATGAAATAAGGATTTCAGAAAGTCCTGCGGAGAGTCCTACTCAAATCTGGTCATCGATGAAATAAACATTCTGTTCAGATCTGTCCTGTCAATGTTTAGGGGGGATGGGAGGTGGAGTCTGTCTAAACATGCAGGAAAGTTGATCAAATTGCATGTCGCATGCACATGCAGACTACTTGAACCAAATGATAAATATGTACATCGCTCTTGTGAGTTTCACTCTGTTTCTGATGTCTGGATTGATTCAGCTTGAAGTGAGGCTAAAGCATTCATATTCAGGCTACTGCCCGTACTGGACCATATTGTACAAGTACTTGATTGAAAAACAATTTCCTGACTTAACCTTTCTCTTATTGCACATTGAAACAGTAGAACACCCACCCTCACAAACACAGTATGATCTACTCTATAATCAGTCAATCAGAGCAAGTGCATTACCCCACCCATAAATATTAGTGATCTAACTTGTTAGAATGGAAAGTTAATGACGGGATACAAAACAGCACTGTCCTTACATGTCCTTCAACATTTATCATCAATTTGTCATCAATTCATTGGATTGATTAATCAAACTTCAGGATAAAATACGACAGTGCTAATTGATTTATTAAAGGAATGCTTCAATTCCAATATGTTTCTATTGTTAAGGTAACTCAAAAAGTCCTACATGTATTTCTTAACACTGAAGATGGGGAAAGCATAAATTCTATTTCTTTGTCTAATTTCCCAGAGCATCTGGGCGAGATGAACGTGATTTGGTGACTTACTCACCTGATTACGTCACCTCAATGTCACGTATAATGCCAATCATACCATCAAGGTGAGAAAAACGCAGAAAAGATGTAATATTTATTTATATTAAATGTGCTTATAATTCATATTTACAATGCATCACAACAAGAGAGGCATTTCTGAACATAACAATGTAGAATAGACAGATGGGATAAAAACTGCCAGTAACAGATTGAAAATCTAATCAGGACAGGGTGGGGGAGGGGGGTATCCCCATCTCGGACTATCCCCCCCCCCAAAAATGATATGAATTTGCTCTCCACCATGTAGTGTTGTCTTCTGAGTTGTAACACTGTATGTTAAAACTCCTCAGTGGAAATCACAACAGATTATGAATTAAGCCTGTTTATATTTGTAAGCATTAGGATGGATTCAGAATAAAGTTTCAGGATTTGATACTGCATACCTAATCCCTAAAAATGCATAGTACAATTATCACATTAAGGAATACATGTATTACACATGTACAGATAAAATTCAATAATATATTCCCTCATATGTACACAAATTTGATACAACCTTAATTTAATACATTATTAATATGTATTTTGTAAACTTTCCAAAATTATCCATCCTTATTAAAATATTCTTGGTACACAGATATCAGGACCACATAACTGTTGTGGCAGTCATGTACAGCAGCATATCACAGGAGAGAGCATGAGAAAGATATCCAATAAATATTCATAGTAACTCTTATTAGTGCATAATGTTCCATTATTCATGATATCCACATTTATAAAGACATTGATTGTCCTCAGCATGTGCCGATCTTCTCTTAAAAATATGATTCCTTCACATGAATCAACTGGGCAATGCAAATAAAAGGGAATGTGAATTATTAAAGTTGTTCCGATCAAATCAGAGTTTGTACCTAATCGTCCAGGGTGGAGAGAAAGCTGGAGGGATATGTCGAACATGCAAGTCCATCACCAGGGGAGGCAACTCAATCAACCATGTGCATGCTGCTAGTTCAGCCTGCGGAAAATGCCAACTTTATTTTGACAATTGGGACATTTGTGGATCACATCTTGAAGATCATTGACACAGAAGGGTATGAGGCAGCAGCCTAGCCAACACCTGATAAAAAAACAAAACAGGCAATAATACAGGTACAATATCCCATGTCACACCATTTATTGAAAACAGCAACAATATTTTATTGCCCTCACAAACTATTCTGATACAGGATGTGCATGTATTCTGTCATGGTCCTGCTGTCTTATCTTTGGCCTTGTACTTTTCAAGGCTGGGGGTTGAAGGAGAGGAACATGATGCAATGCAAACAACCAAAGTTGTGCAAACCAAACAAATCATACAGTAAATAGAGGAATAATTTAGGTTTCAAATATGCAATGGATATAAATGCATGACAGGAGAAACAACAAAGTCTGGTTTCAATTGAAAGACAGATAATCACGACTATAATTATCTCTGCCTGTTAAGCATGTCAAGATGCAAATTTTCCCAGGATGTCAATTGAAACAAGAAGTAACTGGGCCGAGATATTATGAAAACCAAGCAGTTCTCTGGTCCAAACTGTGACACTTTAACACAACATTTCAGTAATTGATATATTGGCAGGATACTTTTCAGTAAAAAGTGGAGGGTATGATATTTCAGCACACAACATTTCGGCAAGTTCTTTTCTGACATTTTCAGTTGGTACAATGAGCTCTGTTCTAATTGAGTAAAGAGGTAAGTTCTTTTCTGACATTTTCAGTTGGTACAATGAGCTCTGTTCTAATTGAGTAAAGAGGTAAGTTCTTTTCTGACATTTTCAGTTGGTACAATGAGCTCTGTTCTAATTGAGTAAAGAGGTAAGTTCTTTTCTGACATTTTCAGTTGGTACAATGAGCTCTGTTCTAATTGAGTAAAGAGGTAAGTTCGAGTTTGAGCTACATGTACATAATGTACAGAAATATATGGAAGGTTCATCAGATAATTTTGTTGGTATCAGGCTACTTTTTCTACATTTTAGATATTAAACAAATTCTGCATCAATCAGACTATAAAAGTGATTGAATTTGACATCAGGA
This sequence comes from Hanleya hanleyi, assembly GCA_036873755.1. Classification (NCBI taxonomy): domain Eukaryota; kingdom Metazoa; phylum Mollusca; class Polyplacophora; order Lepidopleurida; family Hanleyidae; genus Hanleya; species Hanleya hanleyi. Next base: position 604 of record JAVTVY010010928.1, on the reverse strand, counting down.
AAATAACCACAAGAATCCAAAACTTGATAATCCTATCATGCCTATGGTCTGTCTAGAAAAAAAATGAAAACCATTATATATAATATAATTTGACCTGTGAAATGCCACCTAAATGTTGCACACCAAAAAATAGTGAAATCTTGAATGCCAAAATGTCCTGACACCCTCTGGTCCACCATGAACAGACAGGGGTTTAATAATATGAGAAAAGGGATACATTAAGGTAACAGTAAACAGGACGAAACTACAGCCAGACTGGAGCTTCCAGTAGGTCAATGGTAACATAATTATATCTTAGGACAGCCGCCGGAAAGATCCTACAATGCGACCACAGTTTGGGCAGCGATGTTCGACATCTTGGAGTTCGGGAATACAGAATGGTATCAGACAACAGCCCATCCAACATCTGGAATATAACCTTTTCTTTTTCATTTTCTGAACCTACACAATAACATTTCAAAGACATTCCCTCGGCATGTACATTACTCCTGCATAGTTTAACTCCCTCTGTACTGGCATTTTAACAGTTTCAAGCTGGTACATGTATCAACACTGTCATGAACATGAATGAAGCGAAGATATAATATCATCACCTACGTTGTTT